>CM068307.1:23818569-23881069 GCA_034768735.1 Schistosoma mekongi | reverse complement strand
TTGGGATGCAGGTACATTCAGCCGATGAGTCCCAAATAGGACGAAACGCCCATCCTGGATTCCGCTTGCCAGTCATAAACCAACCTAAATATTAGCCTGATTTAGCTTACCAACTTGGACACTAAAATCCCTTGTTTTGATTACTATGAATGAGAGCTTAGTTTTCTGAAGAAGATTAAAGAACTTCAAGTGAAACTCACTTTTTAATCCATCTGTGTTGCAGTCAGTGTTGGTACAAATGACAAAAAGATACTGGCTTGTATCTCTGTCTTTCCAAGCTCGAACTGCACCATTTGAACGAATGTTATATAAACGACTACCTACAGTAATCCACTCGAGAAGTGTCAGATCTCCCTTCAAACTTAGTGCTGTGCTTATACCAGCAAGGCTACGAGAACTTGCTGTCGGGTCCCCAGATAAATGAGAAGTAAATCGCCCTGTCTCCATGCTGATAAGGTGAAGTCAAGTGAATGACCACGCCGGGGTCCTGTATGTGTACTTCAGAGACACAGAATACATCAATCGCAAGAGATTTTAGGGTTTTAGTTAGTGCGGATTGTTGACCAACTTGATGAAATATGCTGATGTTAAAAGCTCCAACTTGAAGCTTAGAGTGCGGTTTCAGAGAACCTGGAATAGTACTTCGAGAACCAGTACTAGTGACAGGTACAAGAAATATGATGGGAAAAATTGGGCGAGGGGGGGAGGGGAAAGTGAAAATACTAGAAACATAAAGAGCAGAGGGGGGTTTGATCATGAACAAGGTGATGTCGAGTGTTGTTAAAAGTATGAGAGCGGTTATCACGTCCCAGTTGCTCATATCATGGACGAGATATTCAACGTGGGGTACCTAAAAAGGAAAGTGAATTCGAGGTCTTGGCTACCAAGATTATAACCGCTGTGCCCAAGTGACAACTGTTTAAGGCCGGTTATATACGACAATTTTGCAAGTGGGTTCTGAAGAATTAGCTGCGCGCTTGGAAAAGATTTACCACCAGAGACGGGAATTCGTGAATTTTTAAGGCCCAGCTTTTTCACTTGGAACTCATCGGCTGGACGTACCTGCATCCCAATATTGATGTTCACACTGGGACGAAATGCGCATCCTGGATTCTGCTTATCAGTCACAATCTAACTTGTGATTTATAGGTATATCGAAGCAAACCGCTCAAGATGAACATATGACGACGGTGATTGCGATTGTTATTTAAAAAGATACGAAGTTTTGACAGAAATTACTTTACGGTGTAATGCATAGAAAAAATCTTTAAAAATAAAAATAATTCGAAAAATGCCATAACTTTAGAGATTCGGTTTTGTCAGATGTAATGTTTTAGTAACAAAATTAAAGCGTTATATAGTCACCAGTCTACTTCATGGTATAATTGTGCAGTTATTGGAGAAAATTATGATGTATTATTGTTAATGTGGATTTAATTTAATCGGTGTATATATAGAGATTATACTGAAAAGAAATTAATCTGGCTTAAAACGTTAGGTGAAAATTGCCAAGTGTTAGTAAAGCAGATTATTATCCCTACCGTACATACGTTTAAATATGTTTTTTGAAACTTCCACATCCACACTATCTGAATGGTTTAAAAGAGATCCAGATTCAGGCGGTTCAGACTGCCAACTAAGTTGTTGGATTAAATCATGTCTTCAATGTAAGAAAAGAAGTTTGGATGTAATTTACAGAAAATTTAAATTATAACAATATACAAACACAGAAAACTTACTACTCATTAAAAGATGGATAACGACAACGATGTTAAACAATTAGTTGGAATTCCAACAACTCTTACGACAATCACTATAACTATATTACATTAAACCTTAGCTTGCATAGGTTTTCATTGGAAATAATAATTGATTCAAAGCAAAGGTATGTATAGTCAAGAATCGTTAACGAAATAGTTTAAATAAAATGGATAGTCCAGCATTTCTTATTTGTATTCACACTTAAGTTAAATACAAGATTAAAAGGGATTACCAATTAATTAAAATGTTGATTATTAAGTTCTTTTAATTAATGTGCAACTAAAAGAGAGGCAAATCAATAGTTGGATATGAGAGTTTCTTTTGTGTTTGAATGAATCTGAAAATTCCAGTTGATGAAGAGTTGAAAAATTTTAGGCGAAAAGCTATTTATGAGATATTTTTAAATCGAGATTACGATAAGGATAAATTTAAGTACTGATGTAATAGATTACAAAAATGTTTCTTACAGTTCTTACAATAGGACGAGTACAAAACAAGTCATTTGTAGGTAGAATACATATCACTAAATAAAAAGATGGATGGTAGATCACAATTTTATTAAGAAATACGGTGTTAGGATAAACGAAATTTCTTGAGTGAAATTTTCAGAGATTTCACAAACCTCTTCTTTAATTACTAACTTATTGCTAAAAACAATAGACAGTCAAAACATTTCACACGCCAATTAGTCAGAATTCTTACAATTATATATATATATATATATATATATATATATATATATATATATATATATATATATATATATATATATATATATATAATTGTACAGCTTTCTAATGAATTCGCTGGAAGAGATTTCTTTTCCGAATCAGTGTTAAAGATACAAATACTCGTTCTGTTCCCCCCCCCCAACTATTGAGCAGAGTGTTATTGCATTCTTCAATTCCTTATTAGTTGAATCTTCCATGTCTAATTTGTTACCATTGCTACTATAAGTTCAACTTGTTTGGTTTATAATTCCATGCATATTTGATGTATATTTTTATCTTATCATACGTTATTTATGACTAAGTGGATTCAAAAACATACTCAACTATGTAATATGCGGTATAAGCTCAATTAGTATGTTATACAAAAATTTAGTGAAATCAGATAAAAACGTAACATTAGTCTACTAAATACTTATTTTTTTAAAGAAAAATATAAGAGGAAAATTGACATATATGTGCCATTTATCCCTGTATGTCAAAATTAAGGATAAACGCATAAAATGTGTACTTACTTATTTGAAAAGTTTTGATTTGCAAATGGTAAAAGCGGATTATCACTGGGTTGTTGCCTTTGCAAATCACCAAACAAATTTCGTCTATGTGGAGAACTGAAACCAATAGGTGTTATATCACCGGATTCTACACTGTTCATACCACCACTAATATAATGTTCACTAGATGATCGTGTACGTTTAACATTAGTTGGTGTTACTGGTCTAATAACTGGATTCGGTGAATGTAATTCCGAATCCGATGATAATGAATCAGAGCTATCAATCACGGAATGAGTAGAATTTTCAAACTTATGCGAGGAAATACGATTACGTCTTCGTGGTATAACTGGTGGTTTTGTATCAACGGTTTTCACATTTCGTGGCATAATTTCTTCTTCTACATCCAGTGTCGGTGCAGGTAATTCATTTGAAAGTAAGGCAGGACTGCATACAAGACGAAAAGCTACTTCTGGAGTGGAAACTTTACTTGATGTATCTGGACTTGATGGATTGACTGTATAAATAATAATTCATAATCAATTAAACAATAACAAGTGCATGTGGGTATACAGATTTGTTATAATTAGCGTGAAAACTTTAAAAACTAAAAAATTATTGTGTTCAGAAAAAAGCGAAACACCAATGATTATTAGGTAAGGCAAGACAAGAAATCATTATAAAAAAAGAACATGATATGATGGTAAATAGGTCAAATACATATTTAGATAACAATAAATATACGTTACCTAAAAAGTGACCTGATGTAAGGTCCTTGTAAGTAGTTTGAGGGAAACCTTACTCACTTTAGGTTTCAGTGTACTCGACAGTTATTAACCAGGTAAACGTGCAATCTTGAAAATATTGATTCACGGGGCACATAGTTTCAAAACCTACAATTATTACTAATAAACTAATCGAACTGTAACTAACTTGAATGGCTGGGATTTTCACGAGCCTAGTATGATATTATTTAGTCCTATTAAAAACCACGCTATGAAATCCAAAAGGCTGAGTGTAACGATTCACATATTTTGGAACGCATGAATATTAATCACAGTTGTGTAGGTAAATTGAATAGATGATGTTATAGTTACAACTAGTAATTGATGATATTGGTTATGCGAAATTTAACGATCATTTATTCCAATCCATTGACATTCTTGCTTTCCAAATCATCTTATCCTGAACATAATGATAATCTAGTGAGTGGCTTTGGACTCTGTCTAATTTCGTGAATCATTTTATGTAAAGTGATTCAGTTTTGGTTTTTATTGCCAGAGATTTACGAGAAATAATTTGATAATATATTTGGAACAGATAAGTTAGTTTCAATTGAAATAGCTTTAAGTTGTAAATTCATATTTCCTGTCGGCTGGCCATATTCTGAGTAATTATTATCAAGCTGAAAATAGTTTAGATAGTTACTTAAAAGAAATTTAAAATCAGAAATTAATATCAACCAGGAAACTATTAATACCTAAAGAAATTAGAAGGTTGTTAATCGAGACTTCTATGAGTCTGTGCTCACAACGCAAAATACAAATGCAATCATTTCCTTCAAATCTTGTCGTATGCTTATAGTTTTAAGTACACACTTTTCTATTTTTTACAGAAATTTAAGGAAGCGTCGGGTGGAAACTACTTATTCTAGTCAATTGTCATAGTTATTTAATTTTATTAAGATATCTGTTATAGCGCAAGAAACAAATGACATCTCAAAGCCGAATGGGTGCGCCTAATAAATAAATGCGCGTTTACCCTATGCCCACTCAGTCCCAAGCCGGAGATAGAAGAACACAAGACGATGGACCAACCAGACAGATTCCGAATATATTTCACACATTCCTTTATATGCACATAAAAACTGACTGCATAGCAAACCAATTAGGAATCTAACGTTAATACAGAACAAAGGAGATATTGGTAGTGAATAAAGACAACTTGTACACAACCAATTAACTGTGGTTTACATTAAGAAACAATATGCCAAGAGAAAATATACTAAACGGGAGGATATGGTAAGAGGAACGTAACAGTCATAGAAATGAAATGTTCACAGTACTCACAACCAAAATAATTGAAATAGACCTTCAAAATACAGTTCTGAAAGTCCGTCACTCATCTTTAATCGCCCAACATAACAATATCTATAAACTGGGATGATCTATAACTTATTATCCTAGGATGGAACTTCGAAGTCGGCGGTATTAATAAAATCAAGAGAATTAAGGGAAGCTTTATTTCATAGTTGCACAAATTAAATAAGGAAAACAGCAACAATCATGCAACAATAGCACTTATATATGTGCCACAAAATAAATAAATATTTTCAAACGAAAATACAGGACAATAACTGTTCAATAACAGAAATTAAAATAGTCACATTTGATTTTAAAAATTATTTATGAAAAGCTCCTTTCTTCCTTTTTCTTGTTTTCTGAACGTCTGTTTGGAGGGGTGGAAAAAACAGCAACTTTGATCAAAGTAACATTTAATAAGATACTGAGGTAGATGGGGATTAGTTGTTTTTTTTCAGCATTTAACCGAAAAGTTACAGTGAATCAATAGATCACAATCTTCAGATACTGTATTATAAATCGACTAAAGAAAATAAAGAACCTGAATGGTGTACTAATTGCTTGCTAACTTTATTTTAGTAACAGTGTACTATAATTTATAAACATTTTACTTGATATTTTCTACTAGGCATTGAACTTCTGAGTACTGTAAGTAGAACATTATTTCTCTACAATCCAGGCAAACTTTGATTAAGTCAAATTTAAAAATAAACCACAACCTGTCGCTCCCATGTTTGTAAAACAGTAGTAACTGTTTTTGTAATAGTGTATCATAATTTTAAGTTAATAATATAAACTAGATATAAATAAATAATTTTTAAAGGTAACCACGTTTCATGTAGTCAAGTTATATTGAAGAATATAGCAGAATGTCCTCCGAATTTTACATTTTTGTAATTTAGTGTGCATGTATAAACGTATTTTTAGGCTGTCTAATCAATTTCCTTATTTCATCTTACCACTTGCTATGAACATCATTTAAATTCATGGTAAAAACTAATAGTAACATAGAATTATATATGAGAAAATAAACTTACAGTGACCTCTGAAAGCTGGTTGTCTTGATGCCTCATGAAGACGTTCCATCTATATATTGAAACAAAAAGAACAAGACTTCTACATTACGAGTAACATGATGTAAGTTAACAGTAATTTGTGAAAATCGAACATGACATAAGAATGGACATAAATCATATAGGAGGAGATAGGAAGTGATATCTTATCACAAAATAAACTTATTAAAAAATATATCAACAATAATTTGTCATCTGTTCAGTTTAGTTTCATGAAAAAAATATTTCCATCATGATAGAGAGAAACTGATGGTAAGCAATCAGCTTTCCAGAATTAAAACCGAGAACAATTGCAACATATCGTCTATAAACGACCAGCATGGAAGGCTGTGAGATGCTAGTGTATTCAGTTTATCAAAGATCAAAACATGAAGTTTCGAACTGCATAGAAAAGTTACATCAATGTGCTTCGTGATCCTCTGGTTACATTGATAAATCTTGTTATTATGATGATAATATATATTAAAAGAGGGGGAGAGTACTATTTATGACCGGTCGTAAATAGGATAATAATCGAAGAAAAGTTAATTCATTACACTGATTCTACAAGAAATTGTAATACTAACAATAAATGAAAGAAGTTATTATTACATATTTTAAAAACATTTTTGAAGTGGGATGTTACATTAAAACAAAATTCAAACTATTTAATAACACGTTGGTACGTGAATAAAAAGATCCTTCCAGAAAGGTCTAATCAGATTCGACGGAAATCGATGTATGCAAGCAGGTTAATCTAAGACAACAGCATATTCCTAAAACATAGATTATGAATTTACTTTGACATGAAGCATTAGTTTGATAATGCTTATAAATGACCAGTGTGTTATTCATGAAACAATGTAATTGTAACGAATGGAATGAATATTAAACAAATGGTTCAAATGCATAAAGAATACATAAAGAATTATGTAGACAAATAATTATGAAAGCATCTTTTTCGCTATTGACTTCACATTTCCACATACAAGATGTCAATGAACCTCAAGTAACAATAGTAATAACAGTAATGTATTAGTTAACAAACATAAGTTAAAATAATAATAGAATAGATACCTCTTCTTTGTATTCCCTTGAAAATAATTCGATAAGCTCACAGATTTTTTCTGCCTAGACAGGAAATAAAAAACGTAGAAAACGGTATGGAAGAGAACAGTATCACTTTATTTTTATTAATTTAAGAAACATTTAAAAAATATAACTTGAATTGTGAAGTAAAATTATAGACAGTGACAATTACAATACCTCTATAATTTGTACTCAACTAATGGAGGTATAACATAAAGATTAAATTTTATTCACTAATTTATGTACCAACCAATCAATAAACATTCTCCATGTGAACTGATAAGACAGCTTTAAGCAGTGAATAGGATTTGACTATTATCACGGACTAGACAAACATGACATCTGTTTCAGCTAGCCAACCAGTCAATGTAAACATTATTGTCGATCAGGTCAGTTGCAGACACAATAACTCAGTATTGGGAGTCACAGGGACGCAGCATATTACTGGAAACTGACCTACTTATATCATAAATACAATTTGTCTAAATGGTGGTATGGTTTATACGGACTACTGAATGAAGTCAATTAGTCAATTATCACTCAAACAAACAAGGATTTTCGTCAGAATTAAACAATACTGATTTCAGTTAAACTTGACTAGAATTTAAACCAGTGATGTATTCAAAAGACTGATAGGGAAATATTAAACAGTTCAATTATTAATCACTTCATGAAGTGATGTGACACTCATTCTACAAAACTTCGTGTTTGAATGATAATAAATAAATGCAACAAATAAATTGATAAATTAAACAACAATATTTACCTTTGGAATGGTTACAACAGTCTTATTTCAGACTATAAAAATTTATGGTATACTACAATTTTCATATTACAAATTATAAAAATATTTTGAAGAATGTGGATTAATTATTCACTTATTTACAGTTTGTCACACTTTGCCCTTCACTTTAGTTTAGATTAGATTAGTTTCCCTATAAATAATTCAGTTTGTTCTAAGTAAGTCTATTCTAGTCTTATTGAAAACAAAATATTTCCTTACCTAATAGTATACATTATAATTAAATATTGTATTATATACTCTTTTATGTACATTTCACGAGTTGAAACGTAAGACAATCAGATATAGATATATTAAATGTAGGATAATAATCAGGCTAGGACTTATTATCTGATTAGATCAGTGAATTGAAACAAAGTTTTCAATCGATTTGATATTTGCACCAAACTTAATATCCCTTTTCAACTACTAAATAGGTAATGAAATATGTACTAAACTCATACTATTAGTTACGAATAATTTTACAGAGGAATGAAGCATAATAGCCATATAGTACACTGAAATCACAACAGTTAAGGTGCGAATAATAGGAAGTTTATCACTCATAATGTATAGCTGCGAACAAGTTAATTTAACATTGAATGCTAATGCTTTATAGATACATTTTAGTTTATGTATGTTACAGGTTGTGCAGAGTAATAAAGCCAATGTCAACTTATAAGACTTTAAGCAGCTTATATCACGTGTACTGGCAAGTATGAGATAACATCTTGCATAAATTTTCACTTATCACTTCAACGATTAATTAGGGCTACAAGAAGACGATTAATATACTCAATTTCTTACCATCTCTGTGTAAAATTGGTTTGTTCCTTTAGTATGATTTAAAGACAAAAGATTGTAGGTTACTGTACTGATTGACCGACTCAATGGTGGTTTAAGGTAATCTGACGGTTTACCGTGATCTGTACTTTGAGATTCCCTCATTGATGTTGGATCGCCACATCTCCAACGTGGTCTGTTGGCAGTATGAGATGAAGTAACTTTGTTTATTTCTCCAAGAGTTGAGATAAGATTTATGGTGACTTTTGTACAATCTCTTGGTTGTAAGACCAGTCTAATACCATGGTGGCTCACTACTAACCACTGACTAAGATTTGGAGAAGCTTTCACATCTAAAGACTGGAATAAACAAAGTAATAAATATATTTTCAAATTCGAGAATGTTTAAGTGTAGAAAACAATATATAAACAATAACATTAAGATTTCCAAATAAATCTGTCGGTAATGAGGTAAATTGCAACATTTTTATTAAGTGCGTTGTATTTAGTACTTCCGAGAACTTTCCATCCACTTAGACTGTAAGCTTTAAATATTAGAGCACAATTAAGATTAAAGAACTTATTTCATGAGTCTCAAATCATATGCAGCTACCTGTAATAAACAAAGTGGCGAAGATTAAGATGCTAAGTGAAAAAAACATAAAGACGGAGCAAGTTAGGATTTAAAACGGAGTTTTTATTTTGAATAAAACTAATGCGCGCTAAAGGATTTGAACAATAGATAAACGTTATGTATGCAACATATTTATTGAACAGTGAATACGCTGTGAACGCTACAGTAGATATACTACAAAAATCTAAGAGCATCTTTTATACTGAGTATATTTTGCAATAATATATAGGGTTTTGTACATAATTATATTTGATTTCCTTTTGCTAAACAATAAACACTGATTACATCATCTCTCAAATTTCGAAGAATCTCTGATTTACATTAAAAAAGACAGTTCACTGAAAGCTGAACGTGCAGGAAATAGTCTAAAATGGAATGATTGCCAAATAAATATAAGCAACTGCTTATTATTTATTCTACGTTTAACCGATAAAGTGGTTTGGTACTGTCACTGGGAATTTTTGATGAATTGATGTAATACTACAATTTCGTTAAAAAGGGTATATATGTATGCATGATGAGATTTATGAAGTGAGTTATATTTACTTTAATATTAGTGCCAATTAGACCAGCTAAGTTAGTAATTTACATAACTGCTCTCTTATACGCCTGCAAGGTAACTACAATGATTGGTAGAAGGAGTTTAGTGGCTCGTAACCTATCACCGTGACACAGGTTTATTTATTTTTTATCTTCCCATAAATGTTGCTCTTCAGAATCCTTTCATGCATACCTTTTCATTTATTTTTGTTATACCATATTCTTAATGGTAAGCTGTTCTTGCCATTATTGATAATTTATACTCACGTGACAGCTTTAACATTATTGTAGTCAATTTCCTCTCAAAGTACTGATATAATATGGCAACTACGTTTGGTCTGCATTAATTCTAGACTGTATGTGGATTATTACTGACTAACCGACTAAGATTTTGAATACGTCCAAGCGACAAATTGAATTAAGTTATCCCAATAATGCAGAAATTACCATAAAACTGATCTGAAATTTCTAAATTTTTTTCATGTCATCTCACACTTATAGAGAAGTTATTAAATATATTAGTCGTGTCAAGCTAGTTTGTATGAAAAAATATACGGCTGATTGGTGTAGATTAGAAAAATTATTACGAATGGCTTAATTAAGATACAGTATAAATTCAGCTTTTCGTTGGTCGTCAGTCTAAATTACTACGTCAGTCATTTGCTTTCTTATTAGATTAAAACAAGGGGAAACTTTTTAAGATCATTTTACAGATGCTCAAAGTTGTCAGTATATTTTGATTGTATAATCTGAAAACGGTGCCTCCTGAAACATTTCTGTACTACTGAACCAATTAAGAAGTATACTTTTGTTTGGTGGATTTACTTAAAGTTACCTGAAAAATGCACAATGTCATTAGAATAAGCACAGCCAAATAATGACTTCGCGTGGCGAATAATTCCTATATTTTACTTGATTGAATACGTCACAGATTGATGTTGGCAGGGTACCATTGAAAACCAGGGAGTACTGAACAGCTGTTTCTTTCTAGTGTGGAACTCCTCAGCAGTTCGCACCCCGGATTCCGCACCAGGGGCTTCAGGTTGACGCGAACGCCTAACCATCTGCAACACTGGGTCGGCATCCAATGGTAGAACTCCCACTTCCATCAATTTGTGATAGAAGCCCCTGGTGAGAACTCTGGGGTGTGCGCTGCTGAGGACTTCCACACTAGAACGAAGAGGCTGTCCAGTGCTCCTTGGTTTTCAATGGTACCCTGCCAACATCAATTTGTGATATATTCAATCAAGTAAAATAACCAATCTCCACAAAAATAACCATCCCAATTCCTATTATGTTAGATTTATCATCTACCTGCTCAAATATTTGGGCTATATTTTTCGCATTTTGTTTATATTACACATAACCATCGTCTTTTAGGTTAGCTAGCACACTACGAACCTTATCTTTATGCACTTAAGCGTCATTCTAAATGATCTATAAATTATCCTGATGCTAAATGAAAATTTCGAGTTGAAACCCTGTGATTTTTGGATTGTTTTAACTAATTTCTATCACACGAAAAAGCGAAAGATAAACATAATCGAATGGATGCGTTTTTAAGTTGATAAATAAAGAAATAGTCGTAGCAGCAGAACTGTTAGTAAATGCATCACTACAGGAAATAAATGACAAATGCTGAGTGATAAAATTTGATTGCGTACTAAACAGGAAATTTTGCAAAATTGCTAGGCTGAAGCCGATAAAAATATTTATAGTGTTGAAAAGAGCAGAGACGATTTCCAGTGAACCCGTTCTGGTTGCTGTCATGATTCATCCTTCGGTAACTAGGCCTTATTGAAAAGCGGTGTCAAATATTATACATGTTAGACATTGTAGATATTCTAACTACAAATACAATTAGTAGTTCATAAATGAACTTCACTCATTGAAATAATGTGAGCAATTTGATTTTTATTTATTGTTAGGACACTAATAAAACTTGCTAATGAGTTGTTGCGTAATAATTTAACGTTAAGTTCTGGTAACAAATGACTAAAATACATTACCTGTACTGGATAAAATCGTCCAAAATATATTGGTAAATTAAAAGATGTTAATAAAGCCTTCTTCTTTATTTCCATTGGAATTTCATGAACAGATTCAATGGAGTCGAGTTTTCTGTGTTTCCCTAAAATTCAAAAAAAACAGCCAACCAGAATAACTACTGTATTAATCTTATTTACAAGTCACTTAATAAATATAATCTGAAAGTGAGGCGATACGAACTACATAATAATTGAAACGTCTATCAAATCGCGACGAATCTCCGTTAATTTTGCAAAATCACAAAAGAGCGATGGGATAAGTTTGTCAAGATGAATAAAAAAAGTTTAATGAATGTAGCGGTAGCATAAAAATTTTGACGCAAAGAACTCATTTTCAGAAAAAAAGTTAATAAAGAAATCTGAAACCCAAGATCTAGGTAAAGAAAAACTAGTGATGCTATTTACGACCAATTCCGTAATATGTTAACCACTGTGCCTAATCACTGATCACAGTTATCGCATGGATTCCATACTACATAGTATGCACATAACAACTTGTTTCAGACCAATAGAAAGTGATTTTATGGACTGTTGACACGTTTCAAATTGGTCGTACCGGTTGAAAAATAGGTCTGTATTCAACAAAATTATTCACTGAATGGTAGATGAATGTCTTTATTTTTGAAAACAGTTTCTTAAACTGGAAAGAAAGCCACATGTATGCAATTTTTAAAACTAGTCAGAATTAAATTTACTGTTTTAATAAAACTGAGCTTGATGAAAAAACTAGATAAAAGACTTAATACAATTGTAAGTGAAGAGCAGGATGATGATTTTTATATTATTTGACGACTGCAAATTATGGTGAGGATACTGCAACAACATCAGTTTAAGTCTGAAAGGTCACAATCACTGTCACCTATTATGATGTCTCAAAATTCTCCTACTGGTTGCTTAGTATATATTCATGAGAATTTTAACTTTGAACTTTTCAGAAAAACGTAAGTGACTTCTATTGTTGTCGTAAACACTAACTTGAAATTTGGTCAATACAACTACGACCGGGCTCGAAGCCGACTGGGTATTCCTGAAATCCCAGTTCCCGAGGCTTAGTTAAGCGTCTGATAAATGCTGAAGCTAGTAGTTTAAACACCATATTAGTCATACTAATTTCTCTAAGGTGAAAGTATTCGGATCTGATGAATAACATAAACGTTAAAAAGCGGAAAAAACCATAATAGATCATTATTACGCAACATTAATAATTAATTATATTCAACTAAATTGATACATAAGCAATTCATTAACGTAACATCATTTGCAAAATAGTTTTAAACCAATGGCAAAAATATATGAAATTTTGCTAACAAATAATGCCCATCTCTCTTAAAGATATTTATAAACTACCCAACACATTGGAACTAAAAGTCCTAATATTCAATTACTCAGGAAGAAAATATTTACAACAGATGGATTTTAAAAAATGAAAATATTGCTAACTTATCACAGTTTGTAATATTTAACATTCAAATTCATATTAATTCAGTTAATAAAGAACAGAAAGAAACTGCGTACCGATAACTGACAATAATTCATTACGGTCATCTGCATTTAAACGTAAATTTCTTTCATCATTGATATCAGCAACAATTTGTTGAAAGATTAAATTCAATATCAAAGATGTTCTTATACGTTCGCGTGGAGTAATGAACTGGATAAAAGGATTTGTATAAAAGTGTAGTATAAGAAGAAATCGAAATTATACACAAATGTTGAGAATAGTAAGTCATATAAAATACAACATGTATTCCCAATTAGTACCACTGAAAGCCAAAAAGCACTGAGCAGGTGTTTCATCCAAGTATGAAACTCATCGCTTGGGCTCCCTGGTTCTGAATAGTATCTACCAAAGATCAATCTGTAGTAAAATATATACAACACAAATCAATCTTTACGAAACAATAGTAACTCACTAATACTTTATTTATTTTAAATAAAAGTATGTCTAACAGTCATTTGTTTTCATAGGTTTAAAATGGCAAAATTGTTTTTGTAAATGATAGAAATTTCAGTAACATAATTCATGTTGCTTTTTCTAGACATGTTAAGCGACCATACTCTACTCTACATAGTTCTATTAAATAAGCTACAATCCTCATATTCATTTCATTTTTATTTGACTTAACACAATTTCATAACATGTGTATTAAAAATATATGTTGATGAACATGTAACTATATTTCTAAAAAGCACACTGGTCACGCAGTTATACAACATGAAGATAGAGTTTGGGAGTGACATTAATAATGGTAATGACTCCAAGTACCGGCTATATCTACTTACTAAAACCTCAGTAGAAAGATATAACAGGTACATGAAGTCATTGCCATTATTAATGTCACTCCCAAACTCTATCTTCATGTTGTATAACTGCGTGACCAGTGTGCTTTTTAGAAATATAGTTACATGTTCATCAACATATATTTTTAATACACATGTTATGAAATTGTGTTAAGTCAAATAAAAATGAAATGAATATGAGGATTGTAGCTTATTTAATAGAACTATGTAGAGTAGAGTATGGTCGCTTAACATGTCTAGAAAAAGCAACATGAATTATGTTACTGAAATTCCTATCATTTACAAAAACAATTTTGCCATTTCAAACCTATGAAAACAAATGACTATTAGCAAACCACTTCAGTATATTAATACAAATAATAATGAATTAATAGGAATTTGTGTAAGCACTTGCTTCTTTTCTAATTTGTACAGTCCAAGGTGCCAGATCGTATGTATAGTAGCGCAAGTCACGAGGTACTGCATTTGAGTCTCTTCGGCCAGAATGGCTTTCGAATCCGGTTGGAGATGCCCTAGCAAGTCGACTGTCTTGAAGAATATCACCCGGTGATTTTGATCGTGGAAAACCAACACTAGTTGAATGCAATGAATTAGGAACATTTTGTTTCCTAATATTTTTTCTTCTAATTGACGACAGTGATCGTGTGCTTTCACTGAATCGCTTTGAAGCCATTAATCGAACTGCTTTGAACCACTGGGTTTGAGAACTAGGACGATGGCAGTAATTTGAAGGCTTTGTATAACCATTGTGTGAATTCATCTAAGAGAATAATTAAAGTTGACATTAATAATATTACTGAATATTATTAGTGAAGATAATATAATTAAGTTGTTGGTCAAATTGTTTATTATTCGTAGAATACATAATATGATGGTTAGCTTAACTTTATCATTAAAGGTATGGTGTTCATCCAGCATCACAAACCTATTCAAATAAGACAACAATTGAAAATCATTAGTCAGTTAAGAAATGGTTCGTCCCAGTGAAGGCCTCTTCATTACTGTGCAACAACGTTCCAACCAGGGATCAGACTGAGGAACTTCTATCCTATCAGCAGGAGCTTAACCTTTACACTACTGATACAGTATTCAATGATTTACTTCTCTGGCTCCAGTCAATTCCTGATATATTGCACAACTTATCAATTGCTTATGGTCGGGGGAAGGGGAAGGGAGGTGGAGTAAGTGCCATAATGGAGGTAAAGATCTTTACTAGGGTTTGTTCCCTCGTGATTTAATAAAGTTTGTGATCAGGGTTTGTAAAACGCAAATACCAGAACATTCGGTCTACATTAGAATGAATGCATAAAAGAATGCTTAATTACTTACGATTAACTAATTATTATATTGAGTGATGAAATAATTGGTGATATACTTAATATCTACTTTGGGACTGGTTTAGTTTAAGTGATGTTACTTTACTAAAGATGATATAATTTCTTAAGTGAACCATCAAAAATAAAAAATATCTTGTGGTTACTAGTTTTGGTTGCGTTGAGTTTACTGAGCTAAATGGTTCCATTGTTGAGCTTTCATCGTCATTTTGGACATTGTTTACACTCAAAAGGTTGTCCAGAATAATGATAAAAGCCTCCAAGTCACCTCCCAATTAAACCTTCTACTTCAGAGAACGCAATATAACCGAAACCGTCCTCCAGAGCTACAGATCTTCTCCATCATCTAAAGATAGCTACGACTGATATATTTTCTTCAAATAGTAGCAACGATGAATCAAATATTGTAGCGCTTGTCATAACATTAACATTACGTACTAACTATTGTGATTTGTTGTATATACCATTTCATTCTTATCACTAACTCGTAAATTAACTTGATCCGTTCACTATTTTACATATATATGTATAAGCATCAGCAATTAAATCAAAGTATGTCAAAATTGAAAACAATATTTTTTGCTTATAATCCCTGTCCTAATCGAAACAATTCTGTCTAAACATAATTATCTAATATTACTGAAATTCAGTACTGTAAAACTCGAATTGTTCAATAATGCATTATGTCAACGTGCTGTACTTTTTCTATCTTAAATTTCACTTTATATGAATTACCTCTAATACTCATATTCGTTTATCAATATTTAGAACATTAATAAAGTGAATTCTAGAAACCATGAAAAATTATTCACTGTATTTGATGTAAGTAATTTACAGACACTGTGATCGGTTTGGAATACGTAACTTAGAATTTATAGAAAATATATTCATTACCTTGTTTTCTATCCCATGTATTGAACTGGCCAGTTTTTTGTAATTGTTGATGTTATATTTATTTGCGGTAGATACTGGATTGCCGACAATTGATGTAACTCCGTTTCTAAAGTAAAGATAGAATGCTTGTAATATTAAGGAAAAAATATAGTTGAATTAAGATGGTTATTTTTGTGGAGATTGGTATTAAGTTTAATTGATTAAATTCTTCACAGAATGATGTTGACAGGGTGTCAGTGAAAACCAGAGAGCTCTGGACAGCTGTTCCATCCTAGTATGAGGCTCCTTCGCAGTGAGTACCTCAGATTCTGTACCAGGGACTTTATTTTTGCGAACACGTAACTCTCTGAACCACTAATTCAGCATCCAATAGTAGAAATCTCACTTCCATCAAATGGAATGCCAGCCCAGTGGCGCAGAGAGTTAGGTGTTTGCTAACCTGGAGCCCCTGGTACGGAATCTGGGGTACGTACTGCTAAAGAGTCTGGTACTAAGATGAAACGGCTGTTCAGAGCTCCCTGGTTTTCACTGATACCCTGCCAACATCATTTTGTGACGTAGTCGACCAAATAATAATATTAGTATTATTTTAAAAGTAACACTTCGAATTACTAACCTGCTACTATTATGTTTCATTGTTTGCGAAATATCATAGCGTGGCAGCACTTGATGAAGTAATATATTATTCAAATGCGACCAGTCTTCTGGTAGTTCTTGTTGACTAAATACATCTAATATATAGAAATAACCTGGTACATCTAATATTTTTGATGAATCGTGTACATTTACTGTCCAACCTTGAAGAATACGTGTCGAAAATGTTCTAAAATAAAACGTGAAGATGTCTGAATGTGTCACAATATAAAAACTTAAAAAAATGATGAGAAATATTTTAGGAGTGTTTTCATTTCAACAACAGGATAGAATTGGTAAATTGCATAGAGATAGTTAATATTGGTAAAATGTCTACTTGGCTTATAAAGAACGTGTCTCCTAAAATATGAAGCTTCACAGATAATGGATCACTTGACACTATTATAAATGATTCTAACAATAATTTGTTTAGCAGTAGTCATTTTGATTTAAGAGGTCAGGACTAAGTATAATATGATGATTTGGATATTTGTTATTTTATTTCACCAAAAGGCTGAACGGAAAAACTCAGTGACTATAGTCAATCGAAAGTCAATTAGAAAGATAGTTTCACAGCTAAGTTTGTGGATCATCAGTTATTTGAGTAGAATGATGATAGTTTAAACCAAATTTGAAACGAAGTTTGCAATCATCAGTACCCATGATGCAATACAGTGTATCAAATAGAGAAGGTTTAAGCTTTGTATTAAGTAAAGTCCATTGTATAGTCCCGAAAGAGATGTTATAGTAGTAAAACAGTTTACATGGTGAATAGGTTTATACGTTATTAACTTATAATTAATAATAACTAGCTTCCATTAGTGTCATTAGAGTTTATTAATATGCCATCAACTGTTTATCTACCAATAGTCAGACACTCACTCACTATTAAATATTTATTCAAAAAACATCAGATGAGTCTATCTGCATCAGAGTGATTCATGATTCTAGAAATTATTTCATATAACCATTGAAAGTGATCAACTCATATGGCAAATAACAAGCGCCGAAACTATATTTTTAAACAAAGGACTATTAGAAAAAAACTACGTGATGTATGTGAATACCAAAGTGAAGACTTCTTAGCGGAGAAAATATTCATTTTGGAGGAATCATTTACCAGAGATGAACAGTAGTGTATATAGTACATTCAACAAATATTAGTCAACAATAAAACTCAATCCTTCACAAATACTAAGAGATATGTGTTCAACTACCCCCCCAGTTTTTCATCAATTCATTTAATGTAAGGATTGTCTCTTGGTCTAAAACATTCTAATATCTCAACAAAAGTTGATGAACAACGCAAAAACTGTTATGACGTGATGAAAAGAAGGAAGAGGAGGATGGGGATGATTTTGGTTGGAGGACGCGAACACCAATAAAATGCGTGCTTAGTTGAGAATGCGCGAATGACCTAAGCCCACTCACCCCACAGGCCGACAATAGGACAACCAGAATTGAGAACAGGAAGACGGAGAGAGCGAGAACTGAGAACTAAGGGCTGGAGAACTGAGAACCGAGAACGTATTATATTTTAATCATGCCTTTATATACACATAAAATCAGACCACACAGTAAACCAATCATAAATCTAACATTGATACAGAACTAAAGAAATAGTAGCAGTGAATGGGGAGAACTTGTACACAATTAAGTAAACGTAGTTCAAAGTAATAAACAATATACTAAGAGCAAATATACGAAACGAGATAACCGGGCAAGGGGAACGTAACAGTCATAGAAATAAAATGATTACATCACTCATGAATAAGATAACGAGAAAAGTCCCCCAAAATACATTTCTGAAAGTTTGTTACTTTTCTTTAATCGCCTGGCGTAACAAAAACTCAATTCGAAAGTTCTATTAAGCAGACGTCTGACAAAACTGTAATCTCAGAGATGATTTTCCATCAAATTAACCGTTGTTTATTGTTGCTATCAACATATAGACTCAAAATCTACTATAAAGCGGCTTCTGTCAAAGGAACACTGACTACACTTAAATGACCCGAAAAATAAAGATTTACTAATCCACCATCCTAATAAATGTGCCAGCACTGATTTAATTGACCGTAAGAAATATGCCAATGAATTCACGACAATATTCACAAATACAAGTAAGTTCAATAAAAAGGTTATAAGAAAACTGAAAAAAGGTTGACGAAAGTCCGAAGAAAAAAAGAGGAACGATTCTACTACTAGACCTAACCACTTCGAAAGTCCAAGAGTATTGTGTTCCTCTACTCCACGATTGTATGGCCACCCAAAAAGGTGTGTAAGAAAAAAGTTCCTTTTCTTTCGATAATAGGCATGAATAACCCACCGTTCCATAAAATCACCGAATGATTGATGGGTATCTTGCAACCAGCCAAAAAGCACACTAGTAAATACAGCGCTACTGAACCCTTTGATTTTATGGACTCAGTAAACAACGTCCATGTATCGGGAAAGAGGATGACTTGAATAAACCTTGCTTTTCTTTTCACAAATGGTCTTTCCGCAAAAGAAATTTGCCCCCTACATGATTATATTGAAAATAACAAGATCGGCGTTGGTATACCCAAGCATTACCTAGACGAACTGTTGTTACAATGTACATTTAACGTGTAACTCAGATATAATGATGAATTCCTAAGGCAAATTGATGGTATCGCAATGGAATCATCACTTGACCTTCTTAAAGAGCATGTTTTTATGGACATTCTAAAAGACAGTTCAAATTGATTGGCCTAAATGTTTCTTTTGGTTGAAGTCTTCAATTAATATATCATGTAGTATAACTGAATCAAATCTACTCAGACTATAAATATCGAATATCACTCAATTTAAAATATTCAGTAAATATACAGAAAATGGTTGTGACAAGAAATAAAGTATGAAAATAAAAACTTACCTTAGTGCTAAAGCCATACCAGCTAGTGTTTCAGCACGTGTGAAGCTAGCAACGTGAAAATTTGACAGTATGCCTAAAACGCAGAGAAATATTTACAAAAATTTATTCAACTCATAAGTAATTCGTCTAGTTAATTTAACTACAGCTTTATGGTAACAATGGACAGGAAAATCAACACAATGAACCAACGGTTTTGTATTCTACGTTTATTTAACTGCATAAACATGCAATCAAGCTAATGAATAACTCAGTGTATGAAAAACATTTAAAAGCCTACATCGAGTGCAATCAATCACAAGAATGCTTCAGATGATATGTAAATATTTTGTAATTCGGTAAAATTCCATTAACTGATTTACAAAATGTAAACGTTTATCCCATCAATGATGGTGACTGTATACGATACTTTTAGATGAGCCGACATGAATTAACAATAGCCATTATTTAAATGAATTGATTAAAATAAAACAAAGAATTTGTATGACTGATGACGAAATAAATTTAACAAATGACACTTAATTTTTGCTTTATCTTACCATCTGGAAACGTCAATTTAATACCCATATGAGTCCCAGTATAATTTATTCGCCATTCTAATAGTGACGGTGGATACAAACGATGTACTGAAGGTTCTAGTACAATACGATCTTCACATAATTGAGCTGACCTAACAGGTGCGTTTTCTCTAATAAAGCTGCAAGTGTAAATAAGGAGTAGAAAGATTTCAACATATTCAAGTATGCTTTCACATGAACAGAATATAGTTTTACTATCTAAATTAATTACGTTATTTTTATTCATATTAAAACCATAAAGTGTTGTAGAATTCTCTAGACACTATAATACATGCAATTATAAAAAGATACTTGAAAGAAATTCGCAGTATGCCTTCAAGGATTATATGAAGTAAAGAGTAACTTATTATAGTCAGTCTAGATAAATTATAAAGTGTCATACGACCTTAACAAGAAATTATAGTAGCGTAAAAAAGTGACAATAATTAAAAAAAACTCAAATTAAAATAATCTACATCTATTGGGTTAGAGTGAACTAAATCTATTAATAACACTAACCAATAAAATAGAAGTTATTTTAATTTAGTACTTCAATAATTTATAATCACATAGCAGTATAACGTTTTGGCAGCGCAACGAAAAACTAAATTACTACATGAAACATAAATAAACATAATATAGCAATTTCGAAGATATGAAGGGAATACATTTAAAAAGTACGTTTCAGCAAATCGCACATTACTAGTTTTCTGATAATCATAATAATATTGGGTATTTTATGGTTATCACTAGAACAACTTTGACTTTTCACCAAAATGTATCTAAAAACTCAATAAATGTAACTTCAGTAAAATTGTAATCAGGAATAATAACTCAATTTTAAGTGTATCACGAGTGACCTAATGCAGAGCTTGATTGTTTAAATCGGTAGTTATTTGTTCCTCATAAATGGAAGAGTGTAACATTTCTTTGAAGACATTATTTTGATACTAAATAAATATGAATCGATGTTAATCAAGTGTGTATGAAATGAAACATTTTCAATCATATTTTAATTCAAATTGATATATATTTTCAGTTCGTTTTGACTGGTTTCAGATAACCAATGATAAATTGACAATCTGAAATATTAATTCATGAACCAGAATATACTGCTCTATTTTCAATGCTAGATTTTTAAGGGTATGTGGTAATATAATATATTGAAGGTAATATAGTATACCTTTAGGTCTCAAGTAAAATGTCAGTAATTAGTAACGAGTTCAGATGGCGTGCATATAATAAAAAAACTTAAGGTAATGATACATATATATTACCGAACTATTGTAGGTGTAAGTGTTTGCGATAATTGACCACACGTAAGCATCCCAGCAACATGCATCCAAAGACGTCTATAAGCCCGGCGTTGTATGTCAGGATGCGAACTTCGTGATTTGACAACCAATGGACCATTAGGTTTGGATGGAATGTACGTAGATCGTTTAGACTCTGGTTCAAATTCGCTTGATTCATCTTCTGGATCAGAAGTTGAAAGATCTTCTGTCGTACCAGGCCAATTTATTGTCATGCTCAATAACTGAATAAGATATTCTTTGTGAAGAGATTTCTGACAAAGAGCCTGCACATTTGGAAAAATATGACAATATCATAGGAAAAAATACTAGTGAATTGACTGGTAACAAACTTGCAATAGATAGATTCAGTTTGGTTGGTTATTCAAAGAATGAAGCAGTGTTCATTTGTATCTTGTTCACAAAAAGAGACTACTGGAATTAAGTGATGAATAATCGATTGCTAAATGATGCAGCGTGATTAATCAAGACTAATTAGTTTATTTTAATAATTACATATATATATATATTATATATATATATATATATATATATAGGTCTCTTCTTATCAGCTGGTTTAGCACAGGAAGTTGGAGTGGTGGTTGCAGGAGTGAGCTGACGAGGACTTGGTTTCTGATGAACTGCATGAACTTCAATTTCACTATGACCACCAGATTGGACGAGTGTAGTATCATGCTTTAAGTTGGTCAACCGTTGATGTTCTGCAGCAATGTCTTTAAGAGACAAAGTGGGTTCTTGATCAAGACGGTGTAGCAATCGCGTGCGAATATCAGCAAATCTTTCTGACTGTAAGCTGCAGATGAGGATTAAAGATTTAAATTGGTCCTCCGACAAGTCTTTCAATTTAAAACGTTCACATTCTCTGTTTACAATGCCAACATGCGTAAGAAAGTCGTCTGACTCATTCATTTTCAACTTTAAGCAACGATATCTAATATTAAACAGAGAAGAATTATCACCAAAATGCTGGCTAAGAGTTGTGCAAGTTTCAGTAAATGTTCTGTCCCGCGGATTTTGAGGTAAAATTAAGTTGCAGTACTTGTCAAGTTCTGCTGCACCAAGCTTTCTGAGTAGTAGGCGAACTTTCCATGAATCATCCTGAGAAGCTAAATCAAACATGAACAGATCTTCATACCTCCGAAACCATGTATCAAAAGTGACATTAGCTTCTGGATCATAGTTAAATTCAGCAATGCTATTAATAATTCCATCAACTGACAGTGTAGAGTTGGGAACAGGAACAGTTGAAGACGTTTCAGAAGTAGATTTAGAGCTTGTGACTAGCTTCATTAGCTTAAGTTGCTCATCTAACAACATCTCCATCTTGATAGGATCCATTGTCACCATCACCCGTCGCCAACTGATATGACGCCTACTAATATAACAACGCCAACCCTATACCTCGGCAGCACTAACCGCAACTTCAACTAGCTGATTTCCTACGCGAACAGATACTCGAAACTTCGACCAACAACTCGAACAACTATTACTCGCCCAAGCCAAAATCAAGAAGACACGAACGCAGTGCTGAGAAGATTCGATTCTATTTTGTCCCAACTCCGTATATATAGTTACAATAACGACCTTGTAACAATTAGGAATATTAGCACACTAAAAAGCAGTACAACCAATCGGAAGATACAAGGTCAATGCGGAGAATATAAACGGCGATATCGAATATCGCACATTTTACGATTAATAAAAATAATAGCAAAAATAAGAATAATTACATGAAAAATAACTAGTTCTGTCTCTTCCTAGCATATATATAGCGAAGTAGTTTTAAATAATGACTGAACCTTGACGTTATTTAAATAATCTGCAAGCAAAATGAATATTTTCCATCTAGTTTTAATACTGGCAACAAAACTTACCTGTTTAGAAAAACTGATAAACTTATGTCCTGATTACATTCGCCTAACAAAATGACTTTGATTAAAACCAGACTTCATGGAAATTTTAAAAATAATAAAAGCCTACGGATATTAAGATGCAATAGACTTTATGCACAAAAATAAATCTGCATTACTAAGGACTACAGTGTAGTGAACCATTTTAAATAACAAGTAGGGAAGTCTCTTCAATCTTGACGTATCTCGTGATGAAAAACATTTTCCTGACGAATAACCAGACGAATACAATATTTTAAGGTGTATTGTCCTTTACCGAAAATAGTTCGTGAATTAAGCTGAAACTTAATACTTCTATTTATGCAGCGACAGCCAAATAGTCTCATGCTTTTTAACGACAAAATAAGCATGTCTTTATAAATATTTCTCTCCACAGAATTTATAATTAAATAAAGCTATATAATTCTAAATTATTATAATTATTTAGGTAAGATATTATTAGTTCAGAGTGGATAATAGACCTACAATAATGTTTTTACTTTCAAAAGTATAGTTAGCCTATTCATTTGATTTTGGCGATTCATAAAACGCACTCGCTAGCTAATCAACCGCTAAAAGACTTTTCTTTCGATTATAAGATCCTTCAACAATGCGCATCCACGATCATATGCGCACCAAACCTAGGATTTTAAGATATTACATTTAGTGCATAGACTTCAGATAACTGCTATCAAATCCATTCGCATACTTTTCTAACTTCAGTAAATAAGCAGTATTGTGTGACTATCATTCAGTGCTACTGGCGGGTAATTACCTCATCCTCAAAATAGATAGACTCTATATTTAAAGACTTTCTGTTAAAACCTTAGAAATTAGTTTTCAAAGTTAGTCACTAGCAAGTACACGCTAGTGATTTGTATAGGGTGCTACAGGAATTTTTAAATTTGGTGTTCCACATCATGGTTTCAATAAGTCGAAATAGCTATCTACTTTCTCCTAGATTCCAATGGTTTACTAGGCAAAATCAGCCCAGTTTATGAAACAATAAAGCTGACAATTCCAACAACATTTTAATATCTGCACAAAAAAGTTAACTGATGATCGATAACTAACATTTTTCAATTTTACGATCCAATTTTCAAATATTTTGAATACGTTCATGTTTTACACATACAAATTAAACGTTACCATGGATAAAGTAAATATCATACAGTAGATAAATGCATATTTTCAAAGGACACATTATTATTCACTAAGTTATAAAACAAAATGAATTCGTTAAAAAAAGTAATATTCCTAATGATCAGAAGAAGATAGATAACGAGAATTTAAAATTATCAGCATTTTACTGTTTAATAATTTTCTTATGAAAATCACTAAAAATATACAAAACCGAAGCGATCTAATAATAATAAGTTGAACGGAATGTCATGGATTAGTACTGTCGTTCTACCGTAACGCCATGACATGACAGAAGAATTGCAAAGAATTCTAAAGCAATATAGAATTTAAGGGTTTTACAAAACAACTAACACGATTCGAGGTGTTTCCGTGAAAAAGAAGAAAATATTCCGATCACCTCTAAACAAAATTAAGTCTACAGATTAAGCTGTCAATTGTGGTGCCTTCTACATCAGTGAGTCTTCTCGAGAAATCATGACTCATGCCATAGAACATGATAGCTACATAAAACGACCTCCCAATAATCATGTAGAGCTCGAAAGGTTGCAAATCAAATCGACAATAACAGTGAATGCTATTTATAACAACCACAAAAGTGACATAAATAATATCAGAATCTGTTGAAATAGTCATCATCATGTAACTTGTGAAACGTAAACGACAATTAGAATAAACAACAGGATTATTAATCAAATATGTATATAGGTATCTCTGTATTTGGGTAACATAAGAGATGGGGTGGTGGCCAAATGCGATTAGATAAAGGCTGAATGCTACTTAAAATGTAACAGAATAGGAAGGAGATTACAAAATGGAGTGAGTGATAATCAAAATTCGTCAAATAGTAACAATAACAATAATAGAAAAAACTATAATCAGTTCATATGATTGGTCTTAAAATGTTGTAAAGTCAATAAAATTAGGAAAGAAGATTGAGTGATATTTAAATTCATTCTGTGTACCTTGATGAATAACAATAATAACATTAATAATAATAATAATAATAATAATAATAATAATAATAATTATTATTATTATTATTATTATTATTATTATTATTATTATTATTATTATTATAAATATGCATATATGTGAACAAAGAGAGTAGTATTTGGATAGGGTAGACATAAATTATACAAATACACATAAAGGGGAGAAGATACATATGCATTGCTAAAATTAAAACGTCGTATGATTAAGGTGGAGAATGGTTTAATGGATCTTACGTCGGTCATGGCAGGAGAAGGGGTTGAACGTACTTCTTCTGTATGCATAGTCCTGGCCTCTTGATCCATATAGCTATCGCTTCTGCCATTTTAAGGACTTTGAGTCAAACCGATCTTGGCAGATAGCTGTTAACACAGAATATTATTTTAAATGACTGATCTATGCTCGCCCTATGACCTGTTTCGATTAGGTGAGCTAGTATTGAACTGTTGATATTTCTGACAGCTCCTTTGGTTAACCAAACCGGCAGGTGCTCCCGGGCACGGAGGAGTAAATTCCTTGAGGATCTGCCAATGTAACTTGCTCCACACGAGCAGTTGAACTGATAAATACAAAATGAAGTGGCAAGCTTAGGTAATTTATCCTTTATTTTCGGTATCACCATAGGGCGGGTAGAAAATACCAGTTGTAGTTTTGCGGCGATAAATGCTTTTCGGATGGAACTGCGTAGCCTCAACGTTAGCATTTCACTGGGCGCATCCCCTCTGAATGCTAGTCTAATGAAAAGTGGCTTTCTATTTAAGGTTTGAAGCCCCTTTCTATTTATTTTGGATATGGCATGTTTATTTATAAACTTTGCGGGGTAACCATTCTCCCTGAGGGTTTTATGCAACGCTTCTGTTACTTCGTCAACCACATCAGGAGAGCATATCGTTATGATTCTATAATGTAAGGTTTTCAATAAATTCCTTTCATACTGTATAGGTACAAAACTAAGGAAGTTTGTGTATTGTCCTATCCATGTGGTTTTATTGTTCAAGTTTCTTCTTAGTGAATCATCTGTTCTTTTTGTGAGCAGAACATTTAAAAATGCTATTTTACCTTCACTTTCTTCTTCGCATGTGAATTTAATAGCCGGGTGAACGTCGTTAAATTGTCTGAGAATGTCAGATCGATTAATATTCTGTTCGCAAAGAAGGAATGTATCATCCACGTATCGGCAGTAGAAAGGCAATTTACTAGTGAGTTGTGCGAGTGGACCGTTTTCTAGTTTGACCAGGAAGATATCGGCCAACATGGGACCCAGTGGAGAGCTCATTGCTACTCCATCCACTTGTCTCTCTATATGCCATTATTAAACATGAAATGTACATTCATTGTGCACTTCAGTAATAATTCTTTAAGCTTGTCTATTGGGATGGTGACGTCTATTCCGGTTTCTATGACTTGGTCGCATATATAGTTAACCGTCTCAATTAGTGGAATATTCGTGGATAAGGATGTGACATCCAGAGATAGCATACATCGCTCTTTGGTGTTCAGTTCCTTGACCATGTCTACAATTTGAAAGACACCTTTGACGCGGTGTTTAACTATCTGTTTGCAAAGAGGTTTTAGTAGATATACCAGTCATTTCGCTACGCTGTGATAAGGTGAGTTTTGCATATCTAGGATTGGTCTGACTGGAACGCCTGGCTTATGTACCTTTGGTAAACCGTAAAGTCTTGGTGTGTGTGTTCCTAATAGTTTAGTCGCTTCACATAAGTTTGATGGGATTAATTGTTGGTCCTTCAGCCATTTTAAAGATTTTGTGATGTCCTTCTCTATTTTGCTGGTGAGATCTTTTTGGCTATCGAGTTTCTGAAATTTTAGGTTATCTTTTAGGATATCATTCATTTTTTCTATATAATCTTTTTATTGAGTAAGACTACTCCATTTCCTTTGTCACGTTTAGTAATAATCAAGTTTTCATTATTAATAAGTTCGTTAATGGCATTCCTATGTTTCTTCGTTAGAATGCTGCTATAGTTGAATTTAGAGTTCTTGTATTGATAACAGCAGTCAACTAGGCTAGACTTAAAGTGTTCCAATTCTTCTTCGGAAGTTGGAACTAGACCCACTGTCTGGTTATACAGATTTTCAAACTGAGCATTAGTGTCTACGTGATTCACGTAGTTACGTGCGTCACAGAATTTTAGACCTAACGCTAACACTTCAAGTTGTTCTTTACTCAATTCAATTGTAGAAAAATTATGGACATACCTTTTAGGTTCCAATGGAAATTTGCTCTCGACCGGTTGATTTTCGAGGCTGCTGAATAACTTTGTACGCTTTTTCCCTCCTTTATGTTTAGAAACTTGTGCAGCGTAATCCATGAACTGGACCTTAAGGTTGTCTGGTAACTCATCAAGAGCGAATTGACTGCGGTTAACACCTATCTCCATTTCTTATATATCCGATTGTAATGAGTCTATTTGGTTTAACGCATACCTCTTTAATGTTTTCGGATTAGGATATACCCCATTACGACGCAGAGATTTATAGAAATGTTTAGGATAGTGTTCTGATTCGATGCAATTATTTAAGAATCCTAATGTAGCATTCGTTTCCGTGAACTTTGAGTTATACTTCAGGAACTCGTTGAGTACCTTCAACGCAATGGGCTTATCACAAGATTTCAATTGTTTAAAAATTCCCATGCTTATCAAAAACGAAGACGTTCAGAATCACCCAAAATGGTTTTTTATACCATAAACAGAGGCTTTTGGCTGAAGCATTTCATATTTTGCCAAACCTTGTTGCACTTAATAGAAAGGAAGGCCTTATCATTCATCCAACATTGTCCATCTACCCGAACAACAATTAAATGTCAAATTTCTCATAGGTTAAGCACTGGTTATCTCTAAAAATTTTCCTCACCCCACACTACATTCTTCATACACACAGATGATTAACAAACAAACCAAAAATACGCAAATATGATTCACTATGAAGCACCGTGACCCATATTGACATGACTTCAACGCTTACAGACTGATAATTCGAGTGTACTAATTTTCTTCATTTTGATTTGTTCCATTGTATTATTTAAACTTATGTTTATGTAATTTGGTTATTTACTATTCTCGGAAGAAGCTGCTTACATGAAGTCGCGAAACGTTAGAAATTTCAATTTCTACTCCATAGTTTATTACAAATATATTGCCTAATTTTACAAATTACCTGTCCAATCCTAAATCTTTTTAAAGTTACCAACTCCAACCTTGGTAATGATGTTCGCTAATGAACACAGTTTATATGATTACTATGAACACTATACTTTTCAGTATAAGATCACATCAAAACTATGCTCAATGTAAATAATGAGAAATGGATGCATATACGTCAGTGCTAAATTATTCATTATAAGTAATTTGTAAATTTATAATAGACTGACGATCTCAGAGTACTATAACAAAAGGATACACTAACATATTTGTTTTCATCAAAGACGAACTAGTGATCTTTTTTATACTTTAAAATACTTTTGTTTGAAAATAAAAGTTATTATGATTGAAATTATGGACTATAACCATATGGATCATCTAAATCATTGACTATTCGAGGTTTGGTGATCTACAAGTAAACATTCAGTACTTCTAACAATTTTGTTTGTTGCCATTTTGAAATAGTTCATGTTAAAAGGTCATCATGCTGAAAGGATCGTCAACTGAAGAATATAAAACAGATTGTTCTAAGAAACTGAAACCTATTCGCATCTTTATTGTACTTACAAGAAAGTTGCTTAGTCTTTAAAACTGTATAACTGGTAAAACGATTGACCTTTAAGATTGTACTGCTGTTCTGTAATAAATAGCAACAATTTAACATCGTGTAGAAATTACTTACATATCAACATTTAATCTATATTTACGCAAATAGTCCATTTGACAACTATGTAAATCTAATCTTTGTATTACGAGTATAAATATAGTTCGGAGTTAATCGAGTTTATACATGAATTAGGGTAGTCTACAACTGAATGTAGGTTGTGTAATATGAAACAACTAGCAAAATCAATATGCATATGTGTACATTTACATATATTACTAACCAGCTGATATAAAAAACTTCCGACTAAAAATTGTTCATATAATGACATTTCAGGCAAAAATAATAGCCTTAGAATCTGGAAATAAAGAAAGAAAAATACATAAGCATTACAGAACATATATACATATGCTTAAACATAAAATATTTGATTCTTAAGTGGCATCATTTGAGTGTAAATAAACTAAGTATATGAAAATTTTGGAGGAGATAAAATGAAGTGAATTCACTTCATCGTAGAATGTTTATTTATTATTGCCTTGTCAACTATATTATCATTATGTTGTATGATGCATATCTCAAAAGTTATGAATGAAATCGTGATTTCGTTTCACAATGCTCTATTAGGATGATCCTGTAGACAGCAGTAATTGTTTTTAGTGTAATAACTAAATATCTAAGTGAATAAAATTATTAATATTAGTCTTATAGTGTCTATTTTACCAACGTTGAATTATCCCCATAAACAGGAATTCCAAATAGCAAAAATAGTTCCTATTAAATAGAGTAATCCAACAGTTCAAGATGCCATCATTTACACAAAGTGGAATTCAGTTAGCAAAATACCTTAGAAAATGATAAATAAATGTAAGATGCTTGTATATCCAAGAAGTAAAGCAAGATAACTATGATTTTTTATACAATATTTCACACTACATTGTAAAATCCCTGCTACGTTCATCTTTGTGCCTCTCTTAAACATGCACCCAATAGTTATCTAGGCGATCAAGCCCAATAGTTAACAACAGAGTTAAAAATCACATTTAAACATTATTTAGGAATTCAATTTTACAGAAAAAGGCTCATCAAGATGGATGTACTGTAATGTAGCTTTTTCGCAATTATGTATGAATTCGATGAGGAATGTTGAACTTCGAATACTGATTTGGACATGTTTACTCCTATTTAGTTATGCAATAAACTTTTCTTTAATATTAGCCACACTTTGCAAGGTAAGATATTGACCCATGAAAGTAGTTTGATAACTGAGTTCATAAATTTAAAAGAATTAAGCGTCTTTTAATGCTGAGCTATATTTCTGTATAATTTGAAACTTACTAGTTTTGAAGCAGCTACACACGCTAAAGCCAGTTTCTCAGTTGGTCTAGTCAAAAATAAGGGTCGGTCACGTGGTGCCACACGATAGCCAAGCTGTGTCAATTTAGAAATTATTGGAATAAAGTAGAAAATCAATCTAACCCAACAAAATGTATCATTATTTACTAGTAACTAGTAACAATATATCATGAGGATTAGAAATGCTATTGATGTTAATTATCACACGAAAACAAAGGCAACAAGAGTTAGCAATGATAAAACTAGCTTATTTGTAGTTTCATAGAACAATGACTGTTGTAAAACGTGTATAAAGCACTGAACTGTTTCGTCTTAGTATGAGACTCCTCCGCAATGTTTTTAATAATTACCTCCCATTTTGTAACTTTCTTAAAATAATTCTTAATAACGCGAGAAACAGACATTGATTACTAACGATATATAGTGCGCAAAAGTGTATAAAGCCCAAATGTCTTTCGTCATGCTTATACAATGAAAGTAATACATACGCACATTTAAACGATTCAAAGTAAAGCTTTATCTAATATGAATTTTTTTAGAAAAAAACATTTTCCAAAGAACAGCTGAAGTTCAGTTATGCAGCTGTGTTCACAAATTAATTTGTTTTTATTGGGGCGTCACAATGGTTTCACAAAAAATACCAGCTACATTACAGTACTTTTCATTAGCCTCCTAAGTGAGTAAAATATACACGTATATGCACAGTAAATTTTTTTAACGTCAGCGTGTTTGTTATCTTTACGATGTTTTTTCACTTACTACAACTACTGTTTTAGATAATCAAGCTAATACTTTACTGACAACTATTACATCCATTACACAACTTAGCATAAGGAATATGAAATATACACACTGCAACTAAGTTCACAGTTGATGCAAAACAAACTAATAAGGAATAATTTTCACAAACATTTTTCATATATATATAATTATTAATTGTCCATTAGCCCATGGGAAGTGACAAAAAATGCCTATGAAATTAATTAATGAAGGACACATAAAAATCAAGATTCACAACTCACCACCGAACCAGATGCTTGCAACAAGTGGGAAATTGGTGCAGCATGCCATAATGGTCTACCATATTTTTGCCAAGAAGTGGTAACGTATGTTGGCGTAAAACGGCGTATACTGCCGGCTGGTTTAATTACCTTATGGTTACGAAGCCAACAATCTTGGGCTAGATTATGATTAATTTTATGTAGAAGATTTGAAAACATAAATCACTGGATAATATTACTATTATTACGTAAATTATACCTAAAAAAACAGGTTTCGTTCCCTGACAATATATTACTAACTTGCAGTTAGTCACCTTCGTCTTATCGAATGAATTAGAGTGTGCTGTGTCATTTTATGAGTGTAACACAGTTGTGTTCTCTTGCGCTATATCCTCATTTTTAACACTGAATTTTCCAATGCCAATCCCTTTAACTCTAGGTGACGTAGGAGCCTGTTAAGACCAATACATATAATCATTTCCAAAGATTATTGACTGACAGGATCATGTAGGAAAGAACAAACCACACAGTGAAATCATGCACAATATGCATTAACAATAGTATGAGATCTTAAATGAAATGAGTCCAAATCAGTCTCAGTAGGACACATATCTTAGGTTTTAAAAGTAATTCATACATTACATCAAGTGATCACTACTTATTTTTCAATGAAATCTTTGATAATTGGTCTTTCTTATCGTACTATAATTGTTTTGAACCCTTAGTTAATACCATCCACATGAGTTAATGTGGTGTGACTAATTGAACATTTGTGCCACGTTCTAAGTTGTTGATAACTCATTTACTAGCCACGAATAAACAAAATGCGTAAAATGTGTGATTAGTTAATCGTGAATCTTACATTCAGGTTGGAACAACTGATATGTTAAGAAAACTAGGAAAAATATGCATAGACTCGGATTTAGTTGGAACTACGTACATTCTAATAGGCCGAAATAAAAGAACAAACAGAATACAATTACAAAAATCAATAGTTTTTACTGAATTCCCGTGGAAGACTTCTGGCATTTTCTCGATTAGTCACTAGTACCGATTAGTTGGAAATAGAACATTCAGTGACCGCCACCTAGGCATGACTGAGCTGTGTACTAGTCAGCATCGTATCCTATGCACACAATTTAAAATCGATGTTGTTAGAATAAACATGAAAGTCTTACATAATTTTTTTTAGTTTGTTTTATCACTGTATTTTTTGATCTTTGAATAATACTTTTGTGATATTTCATTCGGTTTAGTAATATTATATTTTGCAAATGATTAGTTTAAGCCACGTAGTTATTCCACAGCATCAATAAACTTAGTTATAGATAGACTCTACCATTTACTGAATTTTATTAACCAAACAGATTTCAGTTGAATGAAATTAAGAAGTACTAAAGAAATGGGGTATTCATGTACATTGAATCCCAATCTATATCTGACCTGGGATACTATAAGGAAAACGTCAATTAACTTCATAATCTGATGTCAACCGAAGATCGTCAACAAGAACAAAATAAAACTCGCGACAATATTCAATGATAAACACGGCCACAAGAACGAAGTAAATAAACCCCAAGTTTACATGAAGTTCTGATAATGTTGTTCAGTATATCAATAAAAATCTCATAATTTACACTATTTAGCTCAAAAAAATTCAACACTACCAATAACATTTTCCTGAGCTGTAAACAATTTTTATTAGTTCAACATACTAAAGTAAAACAACTTACTTATCTTACGATGTTGTAAGATATAAGCCAAATCACTTGGAACTTCTAAACTTTGTATTTCGGATTCGCTTAAAGATTTTAAAGGCCTTTCAATTTTTGAAGAATCCTAGACAAACAATTAAAGTGAGGGATCAATAAACCAATAGTACTTGTTTTATATGCGATTGTGAATTATTACCAAAATAATTAGCAATATAATGAAACTTGGTACGATTTTTATCGATCTAATGTGCTATACTCTACATCAGTCCAATATGAAAAGAGGTTTAGTCTATATTAGGCAAAGTTAATTTCGACTCCGACAGATATCAACTTGTAATATGCTATGATAAAAAAAAGTTTAAATGAAATAATGGAGAGATGTTGTCAAGATCACGAGTGAAAATTTCCAAAACGATTCGTACTAAGACGAAAGGCTATCAAGTGCTTCTTGATTTTCAAATATACTTCAGTTGATGCGAATCCATAATGAAAGTTATTTACAATTTAAACTAATTAGCCTACTCCAAATAGCATTATGTTTTATGTTATCTTAACAACTTATTTTTTACCACTGAATTTTTCAGGACAAGGTGAATATCATTTCAACTATTTAAATGGAAAAGTCTGGTCTTAAGTAAGATTGATTAATTAGTTAAATGGAAAAGTCTTAAATCTTTGAAAAATATGATAACAAACAAATATACTAAGAGCTCAGTTGCCTACTAAAATTGTATTTGAGAAGGCTGAATGTAACTTACCATTTTCATAAACCCAGAAATACGTTTTATGCAATACATAAATAACCATTTATAACTTGATTTACTAGACTATGTAATAAACATAGCTAACTTATTTTAACTCAGGAATTAATGACAAACAAAAGCCACTTTTACAACAGTGACTGTAACTGATGTTAGAGACAAAACATTGAAAATTTCAATTTACTAGTACTGATTAACTATAGATTATAAATATCGCTACGAATGGTTGATTTGATAATTTGAATTTGAGCAGTGGGCTGGATTGCTTACACTTAATAATAGATTTATAAAACTACGAACAATTTTAAGGAAACAAAGTTTTTTTAATTGGGATGGTTTGTAGTGATTGATATTAAGAATTAGTTGATATTGTCACAGATTGATGTTGGCAAGGGACCATTGAAAAGCATAGAGCACTGGACAGTCGTTTCATTCTAGTGTGAGACTCCTCAGTAGTGTGTACCCTAGATTCCACCACAGGGGCTTCATATTAATGATTGTCCAACCCTATGCACCATTGGGTCGTCATCCACTGGTAGAATTCCCACTTCCATCAATTTGTAATATAGTTCAAGTTGTCCCTGCTTTTCAATGGTACCCCGCTAACACCAATCTCTGGCGAATTCAATCAACTACATTTAATGCCAATCTCCATAAACCATCCCAATTCACTTATAACAATCAGCTCACTAGTGACTAACGTCAGGATGTTTTTGAAGCTCTAATGAGAAGTCGTGACTGATAAAATTCAGACTCGTGAAGAGTGAAACAGTTATCACAAGTGACAAAGTTTGTTGTTGACTGACTTACTTCCGATAGCGTACTGATTGGCTTTTCCTGTAAAAAATATACATTTATAGAAAAGAATCATTAAGCACACAAATTAAACAGGAATAATAGTATAACTAGAACAATTACAGTCAGTGCAGAAGTTAATCATACTTTAGCATCCGAGGTCTTGTTCATACGAAAACAAATAATATGTCCTCATATGTAACTACTTAGATAACTGTTCTCAGACCAACTCATTCTAAGGAACACTAACTGACCACTTTATGGATGTTTTTTTCTCTGAGCTAGATTGTCTGGAAATATAATGAAGGCTTCACTGCTAAATAATAAGACTCAAAAACGTTACACTCCTAAAATCTTTTTCCTAAGCTACAGACATTCTCCATCATTTCAATGATTAAACAGTCTTTTAGACTCCATGATCCGTTAATGCCCTCCACTTCTTTCACGTTTGATAATTATTCTCTTTTAACTACCAAATTGGTATATTTGACGCATATATAAGCGAAAGAGATAAATCCAAAAATTTTGGGACATGATGCGACTTTTTTGCTTTAGTTAGTTTCATCTGTTCCATTCTAAGCAAAATATTTGTCTTAAACATTCTATATCTGTACATATTCTCTTTAGCTTCACGCAACTGCCGAAATATAATCAATAATAATAAATATAAACTACTACTTTAAAAACTGTTTATTTTATTATCAGTGATACTAAGATTAGTTACTCGCGACCTTGTTTAATGTTCTGATTAGGTCAGAAATCTATGTGAGCGGTGGTGAAAAACATTTAAAACTACCAGCAAAGAGTCTGCAAAAATAAGTCAACATCACAAATTGTAAATAGATGCTGTATTTCATTGGTTATAAAGGTTTTTACTGGTTAGCGTTTTTTTAGCACGTTTGCTGTTTTACGGGGTGGGGTTGCTAGTCCCATGCCCAACCCTCCTCCTTTATCCGGGCTTGGGACCGTTAATAGCAAACATTGGCAACAGTCATCTGCGTATTCAAACAAAACAACATATTTTATCACAAAATGTGTAAAATAAACATTTATTTACTTTGTTTCTGTTTGCCAAATATTGAACAATGTCAGCATGACGACGTCTGAAAAAGAAATGACGAAGATGAGGTGATCAGTAAGTCTGGAATTTTCATTCACCTATAAACTGAGGTGTGACATGGTAGATAATAACCTTAATTTTCTCCTATTAACTATGATGTCAATACAGTATAACGAGACTAAGGACAGAGAAACATTGACAACAATAGGTGAAATAAAAAAAAAAAAATATTATTCTATTGTATGTAGTGAATAGGTTGGTGGAGACAAAAGGTTAAAATGATATTGCCCTATACGTCTCGAATCAACATCGGTGTTTTATTCTTTGTTGAATAACGAAATGAATAGGCTTATAAATGTAAAGGAAATTCATTATTGACACATTCTCTAAGAATAACTATAAATATAAGCAGCAGCCTCAGCAGCAGTAGGCCTCAACATACACAAAGGGAAAAGCAAGATCCTCCGATACAAAACAGCAAACACTAACCCAATTACACTTGACGGATAAATTCTGGAAGACGTTGAAACCTTTACATATTTGGGCAGCATCATCGACAAACAAGGAGGGTCTGATTCGGATGTGAAGGCGCGGATTGGTAAAGCAAGGGCAGCATTTCTACAACTGAAAAACATCTGGGACTCAAACCAACTGTCAGTCAATATTAAAGTCAAAATTTTCAACACAAATGTGAAGACAGTCCTGTTGTATGGAGCTGAAACTTGGAGAACTACGAAAAGTATCCTACAGAAGATACTATCAACAACAACCTGTTGTGGCAGAGAACTAATCAACTTCCAGTTGAGGAAGAAATTAAGAAAAGACGCTGGAGATGGATTGGACACACACTGAGGAAACCGTCAAACTGTGTCACAAGACAAGCACTGACTTGGAATCCTAAAGGCCACAGAAACAGAGGAAGACCCAAGAAAACATTGCGTCGGGAATTGGAAACAGACATGAAGAGAATAAACAGCACTTGGGAAAAGCTAGAACGGAAAGCCCAGGACAGAGTTGGTTGGAGAATGCTGGTGGGCGGTCTATGCTCCACTTGGAGTAACAGGCATTGATTGATTGATTGATTGCTGTATTTCATTGATAATATTGCATCCCCCTCAGATAAATAGTTGAAGTATGAATCTTTCATCATTGTTCTGGACAAAGGGGTAAGCAATAAGGAAGGTTCCGGAACCGAAACTATTCAGCTCAAAGAACAAACTTTTTAAAACATTTCAACTAAAATAATAGCTTGCAGAGAAGGGAATTTTCACATATAATCACAAAATTAACTGGTAACTGTTAATAGCAAACATTGGCAACAGTCATCTGCGTATTCAAACAAAACAACATATTTTATCACAAAATGTGTAAAATAAACATTTATTTACTTTGTTTCTGTTTGCCAAATATTGAACAATGTCAGCATGACGACGTCTGAAAAAGAAATGACGAAGATGAGGTGATCAGTAAGTCTGGAATTTTCATTCACCTATAAACTGAGGTGTGACATGGTAGATAATAACCTTAATTTTCTCCTATTAACTATGATGTCAATACAGTATAACGAGACTAAGGACAGAGAAACATTGACAACAATAGGTGAAATAAAAAAAAAAAAATATTATTCTATTGTATGTAGTGAATAGGTTGGTGGAGACAAAAGGTTAAAATGATATTGCCCTATACGTCTCGAATCAACATCGGTGTTTTATTCTTTGTTGAATAACGAAATGAATAGGCTTATAAATGTAAAGGAAATTCATTATTGACACATTCTCTAAGAATAACTATAAATATATTAGACAAATAAACACAACATGAAACTCATTAGCAGCAAGCAGTAAAAAAATAGGGTTGAAAAAACTGGTTTTTGTCGACAAATGTTTAGTACTTATTACTCAATCCTACAGTCAAAGAGCTTCGAACACTTTTTACTGTTCAGATTATTTTCGAAAAAGTTCAAATCAAGCTATATGACTTCTGAAAATAGCTCCGATATTGTTAGCGCGAAAATATTATCGAATTTGACTGTGTATTGTTGACAGTTGCGAATTTTAATAATCCAGTCAACTACTCATAGCTTTGCTTTCATCGAACATACACAACTTTCCTCGTTTTTTACTTCATCCGTTATCCAATCCAAAAATGAAAATCATTGAGTAACTAATTTATTTAAACACCATATAACAACTGAAAATACTAACAGAGACCGTTTACAAGCGCATCCACAGTGACTATGCTGGTAGAGTAATTATATATATATATATATATATATATATATGGATCGACGTGATTATAAATTAAAAAGCTACAGACGTTTTACCGATTCATAGTTTTAAGCCTGATCTATGCGTACAAAGCATCACACTCTATCTCGTAATCTACCGTGGCTTAACGTTTTTCCATTTCTCAATAATTGATTATTTTCACTCCATTTCTCTTACTTTCTTAATGATAACTGTGAATTAGTTACCACTAAAACAATTATTGTTCATTGTACTCAATCGTGCATCAGCCTTTTAACTGACGATTTGCTCACTACGTAACTCCATTTCCATGATTAGTTATTTCCATATAATTATGTTAATTGCATGGCTTCATAATCGTTGTTTCCAAATACCATTTTGTTTTTATTACACATATTAAACTAGTGATTTTGGCTCATTTGTTTAATGATGAAACCTATCTTCTATTTCATGATTGACTGTTTTCATGCAAAAATTAACGATAAATTACGACAGCACGTCTTAATTAATGATAACATGGAAAAACATTTCTTCCCTGAGCACTATTTCTTCTCTCAATAACATAATAGGCTACTTTAATTATCTGAAGAAGGACATCTATTGTTTACAGAAACAAAAAACATATTATTTGAAGTATACTGGTAAGTTACGAAAATTTATTAAAAATTGTATTTAAGTACTACTGTTGATTAAGTGACGTGACCTCAAAGTGTAGTATTGTCGTATAGCTTGCATAAAAGTTTGTTTGTTTTTGTGCTTTTAAACGTTCTAATTACATCATCATCTTCCTTAAGGAATTAATTTTCTCAAAAATTTTAAAGTATAAACTTGTGCAGAATGACAGTCAGTTTTTTTGAAAAGAATTCCCTTTACTGAAGCTGGCGTTTTCAATGTAAGAATAACTAGTCAAAAAAACCTCTGTTTGATCACAAAAAATAACAAAGAGTGGTTTTCGCCTACGAAACAACTTAAATCAATGATAAAACCAATGTAAAAAAAAAAAATATTATTCTATTGTATGTAGTGAATAGGTTGGTGGAGACAAAAGGTTAAAATGATATTGCCCTATACGTCTCGAATCAACATCGGTGTTTTATTCTTTGTTGAATAACGAAATGAATAGGCTTATAAATGTAAAGGAAATTCATTATTGACACATTCTCTAATGATAACTGTGAATTAGTTACCACTAAAACAATTATTGTTCATTGTACTCAATCGTGCATCAGCCTTTTAACTGACGATTTGCTCACTACGTAACTCCATTTCCATGATTAGTTATTTCCATATAATTATGTTAATTGCATGGCTTCATAATCGTTGTTTCCAAATACCATTTTGTTTTTATTACACATATTAAACTAGTGATTTTGGCTCATTTGTTTAATGATGAAACCTATCTTCTATTTCATGATTGACTGTTTTCATGCAAAAATTAACGATAAATTACGACAGCACGTCTTAATTAAATGATAACATGGAAAAACATTTCTTCCCTGAGCACTATTTCTTCTCTCAATAACATAATAGGCTACTTTAATTATCTGAAGAAGGACATCTATTGTTTACAGAAACAAAAAACATATTATTTGAAGTATACTGGTAAGTTACGAAAATTTATTAAAAATTGTATTTAAGTACTACTGTTGATTAAGTGACGTGACCTCAAAGTGTAGTATTGTCGTATAGCTTGCATAAAAGTTTGTTTGTTTTTGTGCTTTTAAACGTTCTAATTACATCATCATCTTCCTTAAGGAATTAATTTTCTCAAAAATTTTAAAGTATAAACTTGTGCAGAATGACAGTCAGTTTTTTTGAAAAGAATTCCCTTTACTGAAGCTGGCGTTTTCAATGTAAGAATAACTAGTCAAAAAAACCTCTGTTTGATCACAAAAAATAACAAAGAGTGGTTTTCGCCTACGAAACAACTTAAATCAATGATAAAACCAATGTAAAAAACAACTGATGATTAGGTAACACGATTCTGAGGACAATACACTGAATGATTGATCAACAATAAAGCTTGTTAAAACATATACTATAGAGGCGTAAATATTAAATCATGGAAATAAATATTATAGACAACACCGAAATCTTTATCAGGTTTAGGTTATACAATATCGGACTAGCGTCGAATGATATTTAAAGCGTGAAGAACTTCAGTAGTAAAAATGTTTCTTTTCCTCAATTGAGAGCTATGAAGGTGATTAGCAATGTCGACGAAATTTCCCCATAACCAATTTTACTTCTTTGTAGAGGATGCGACAAATGGACTTAGATGGTCATATAGATTCTCAAACTGATCATTAATTAGTAAATCATATATATTTCCGTGGGCGACATAGAAAATAAATCCAAAGCATAGAGCTTTTTTCTCAATTACAGAAAGGTCAACTGATGACACGTTCGTTACATATTCATCTGGTTTCGTAGGAAATGGATTTCTAAAATTATGATTAAGAGATTTAACCAACTTTTGTAAAGTCGCATCGTTTGTCTTCATAATCACCGAACTATGAAAACTCAGGAATTTAATATGACTGACTAATGACAGATTTGATAACACAGTGTATGTACGAATGTGCAGTATGATTAATTTGCTTATCACTTCACTATACTTGTTCATATGAGAATTTGTTATGTGAATAAGGTTAGAAATATTAAATCACACACAATTTAGGAGGTCCACAACCGGCAAGAGGTTTCTGAGAAATAGCAGAGACGACAATTTACACATCAAACTGACGAGAACAATGAATTGAATCTAATAATATATTGTAAATAATGTGCGGTTCACTTACAAGTCGACTGGTAAAATGGTTAGTAAAATTAATAAACCCGATCCGAAATAAATTATGTAAGTTTCTGCAAAAGACACCTTTAATATAGTAGACATTCTTTATGACGATTTAGTATTCTAGTGATGTAATCACATTTTTCTAGACAAACTCAATTCAGTACAAATTGGCATTGCCTTAATTCATAAAGAAGGGACTAACAACCGATTGTCGTTCCTCGATACTTTACTAAGTTGTAAGGATGATGACTCTATCAAAAGATCAAATTGTAAAAAGCCAACATGAACTGGGTGATACCTAAATTTCCATTGATTTTGCCTCCTAAAATACTGGCTAATTTTGGTAAAATGCCCTTCCAATAGGATCTATCATATTCATACAGTCAATACGATAATTGTAGACATGGAGCAGATGACTAAAATACTGATACTAAGAAAATAGCAGTTGACATTTATTAGTCCGTACTAAGTCAATTAACAAAGAAACTCGTGGCAGACTTGTTTCTAAGTAAAACGTTTATATTGCCTTACCACATCACGGTGAAACGTGCAGTGCAATATTGAACAGAGGTTAAAATTAACAGTATAAAAAAGCTTACTACGTTGCCAAATAAATTAGTACTGAGAAGTTAAAGTCTGTTTTCCCATACAAACCACGTAATTGCAAAAGTGATTACACCATATCCGATTGATTCTACAAGTTCTCATGTATGTGAGGACCCATATACGCTGCAATTAAGGGTAGCAGGGCATGTGCCTAAATGGCTTAAAAAGTAAATTGCATTGAATAGATCAATGGAAGTATGGAGAAAGTAACCCTGTTCACCTGTCACAAGACGCATAGCTGATACAGGTCAGAATTTTGACCTGGCAACAGCTTCCAAAAGCAATTACAAGCATATTTTTAAATTTACAGTGGCTTTACCCATTAGAAAATGTAAGCCTCCGTTGAGTATCCGAAGAGAAATTGTCATAACCTTGAATCTGTACTGGTAATTTTACTTGCTTTTGTTGGCATGATGATTTCTTATGCTTTACATTTTCAATCTATCTCTTTATTCCTTGACTACTTGATTGTTGCCACTAGACCTTTTATTTATTCTGACCTTAATTAGCTTCACATTTTTGTGCATAAATGGCTTGGAAAGTATGTGTTTGATCAGGTTATTAGAAACGTATGGCGAAAAGGTATCACATTTTACAGCAAAATATACAAGGTTACCAATTTATACTACTCATCGATATTTTGTTGTAGTCTAGTAAGACGAAAAACTTATGAAAAGGTGATTCCCTCGTTATCTTATAATACTGAAATACAATTAAGCTGAATGTGCAAAGACTGATGAAGGGTTAAAAGACTACTATTAAGAAACAATCCACTTCTCTTTTAATGTCTCTACTTTATCCTGAATATACTGCATATCATTTACGAATAAGGTGTTCTGAATGATGGTATATATATAGGCAGAGTTTTAGACAGATAGATTATTATCTCTCAAACACATATACTGTCAAAATTAGCAAATTTTATAATTGTTTGTCATGAGTTCTTTCTAGTTCATACTAAAAAAATTAAAATGGTAAATAAAAGAGCTTTTATCTACTCATGTAACCAGTAAAACAAGAAAAAAAATAAATTTCTAAATTTCAGATAAACAAAACATTTTACCAGCATAACTACTTCATACTTCATAAATCTTATAAATAATAACATTATTATTTGTATATTTATTGATCGATAGTTGTATGTACGTCTGCATTTAAGTGTACACAAATGAGTCTTGGAATCTAATGACTAGAAAAGTAACATGAATTTCGATGTATTGATTAATGAAGTAAAAGAAGAAAGATTGCTTTTAAACCCATTGAAAAATTCTTTTTAGATCTATAGGTTGAACTATGACTGATTTTCTTCAAAATAAAGTCTGTTACAAGTTACAATAAAAAGGTAATAAGATTGTTTTCAATAAACTATGTAATAATGTCTTCTTAATCTGCTGCATATTATCTTATCTCAAGGAAGAGTATAAGTATTAGGATAAACTTGTATATTCCTGTTGATTTGTTATAGACTGAAGCTGATCAGTCATTGTTGCTATATGTGCATCCTGAGCGGATTGCCTCGATATAGCGAATTTTTCACAAGTATTATATAAGTTGGATTGTGACTGGCAAATGGAATATACAGGTTTATCCTAATACCAATGTGCCCGTTGCACAAGTGTGACTGTCTGAACTCAGTAGTCTAGTGGTGAACACGGTGGCGTTCGACACGAAACGGACTGAGTTCGAATCCCAGTGTGAACATCAACATTGGGATGCAGGTACATCCAGCCGATGAGTCCCAAATAGGACGAGACGCGCCTCCTGGATTCCACTTGCCAGTCACAATCCAACTTATATAATACTTGAAGAGTATAAGTGTTTAAACAAAGCTTAAAAAGGTATTTATCCTTTTATCTTTAAAAAAATTAAATTACAATTATTATATTATCTAAACTGAAAAGTATTGGGTATGTACGACAGATGTTTGTGTTTTTATCAAGGTTCATGTTAAAACTATTTACTTTGTTGTAAGAATGTTACATCAAACTCTGCAATATTGTGCAAAACACGGTGAGATGTAATGAATATCTCACGATAAGAATATATTTGATTAACGATATCAAAGTGTTCCATAGATGAGAAAATTTTAATTTTGGCAAGTAAACTGTATAACATCATTACGGACTGAAAAATGTCGAAGGAAACGGGAATAGACATAACAACTTCAATATCGTTTGGGCGCTGACAACCCTATACATAAAACACAACTGCCAAACCGTCTAAATTATGGTATAATAAATGCTTATTCCTTAGTAAATGTTAATTTTAGTGTTTACATTCATTTTAGTAAAATAGTGGGGTGGCTAGTATGAGTAAAATGATATTTATTTCATCGGACCCATTTAAAGTTCCGATTGAAAAAGATTTTATTGGTTAACTGATAAGGTGTTTGAATATCCACCAGAAAACAAAACCAACTGAATATGTACACAAAATATTTAATCAAAATAATTTGACACTAAAGTGCTTGCTAACTAATAAATCAATAATTAAGCATGTAAATAAGGGTCAAATAAAATAAGACGAAGTTATTCACTTCTGCATATAGTAAGAAAGAGCTAAAATATCTACTCAGATCACTTATTCATTTATTAATCTAATTAACTAGATTATATGAAGTAATAATGCAAAGAACTGAATGGACAAGGCTCAGGGTAACTCAATCGCTTAGACTAGATTATATATATCACATATACAAACATGAAAGCTAACTTTCGAGTGCTAAAATTGAAATATTCATATCAATTCAGCTAATTGCTACAATAACAGACAGTAGGGAATTGGAAGTATATTCTTCACTGATGTAAATAAAGGATAGGTTTACAAGCATTTTAGTGATTTTTAATATTATTAACTTCTGAAAACTGTAATATAACTACGTCTAAAAACTTCTTATGGATTTATTACAGAACGTTTTAACTTAGAATTTAACAACCCTCACAACATCTAATAATAGAAATTAGATGCTTACTAATGACTAGTTTCAAAAGATAATTCTTGGAGTTCTAGTGAGAAGACGTGAGCAGCAAAGTTCAAACATGTCGAGTATGAGGCAGCCGCACACTGTCAGTATCGGACGATTACGGGCATTATCGCACATTGATTAACAATTATACCCAGTAAAGTTTCAACTCAGGGGTTTGAACGTTAGGCGTTCAACGGAGGGGGGGACATGGACGTATACTGACGAGAAGTCCCAAATTAAGATAAAAGGCTGTCCAGTTTTTCTTAGTTTGCAATGGCTGTTTTAGGTCACTCCGTGATGTGAAATTTCAAAATATACTATTTACTTAGTGAAATACAATGTACTTCATAACAATTCCTCGACAAGATTATTGAAAGTGGGTTATACATGATTATTTTTACTTCTTTCTAAATCAGAAACAGCAATAATTCTTAGTATTCTACAAGTTTACAGTTATTAGGTTTATTTAGTATCTGTAGTACTCGGCATAAATAACAACAGAGAGGAACACCCTGGCAGTGTTACCTTGTAAAACGGGTCATTGTTAAGAAGTGATATAGCAAAATCTACTCTGGTCGAACTGGAAAATATTTGAATCACATGAATTAATTTACTTTTGTGCATAGTATAATTCAACTTTTTCATTGAAATTTAAAACTGCTTCTATTTTTAATACACATCTCACCTTGTCATACAACCTCTATACCATGCTTGAATAACTCTAGCTGAATTACGACGTGCTCTTTCAACTAAACCATTATCACGACGTCTCCAAGCTCTCTGAATAGTTCTAGCTGCGCATAACTCCTTAATTGTACGAAGTGATTCTAAATTCACAGCTAACTGGTTTCGTAGGAACAGTTTAGTTTTGCCAAATTCATAATCGACACATTTTTGTATAGGTTGTCGATTACCAAAAGGAATATTGATATTCATTAATATCCAAGCGGTCGATTCACGAATATCTGACATACTTTTCAATTGTTTCCGTTTTTCAAAATTAAGTAAAAACGAATAACTAAAAATTAAAAAAATTTCATTAAAAGAAAATAATATGGGTTAGTAGGTACTGGGCAGAAAACATAGTATTTATTAATTAGTGATTGAAAACATTTATTCGCAATACATTTATGGTGAAACTAAACTTTGCCGACGAACTTGAGAAAACCAATCAGAATCAAGATATTTGTTTCAAGATCGCGCGCTCGTTCAAGTTCAAAATGCTTACTTTAGATCGTCTGATTAGAATTTTCGATAAAAATGCTATTACTTATAATCTACAAGCTCTTAGATTACTTCGTAGAGAGTTGATTTGTGATTGTGGGCTCTACATGGCTCATGTACAATCCACAGATAGTCGAGATAGAGTAATCTTTCGTTTTAGTAATGGTTGGCGAAAGAAATCAATAAAAATACGCAGTTATTTTAGCAAGTCTAGACTGACACTACGGCAAACCTGTATTTAGTTGTATTATGGGTCATGCAGTTGCCTGTTACGCTGGCATCGTCTCTTACAGATGTAAGCAAAGTATCAGCAGTGCAAAGACATACGCTCATAAATCGTGTTACGCCTAAATCTATTGCTGGTAGGCGTCGGAAGAATCATTGTAATAGATGAAATAGCCACTAGAAAGTGAAAATATAATAGAGGAAGATCTGTATAAACCGAATGGATAAGTAATAACCGCTTTAATCTTACTGGTAGGTTTTTGGTATTTACAGCCGAACATTATGAAAGAGATATTTCCTGTATGTCCCAAATTGAACTGCAAGTGTTTAATGTGTAATTCTTTTTTAAAATATCACCGTTTTTCATAATAGCAAATGACTTTACCTACCAGTGCATTCTCATTGGCTAAATGGTACCTCAGGGTCGTCGGTGAAATTTAGTTTCACCTATTTATTAATAACACTGTGTTTCACTGTACACAAAGATTAATTCAGTAAATAGAAGCTTTTCACAAGAATTTTTACTATTATATAACTATATAATCTTCCTGTTGACTTGTTATGAACTGAAGTTGATCATGAAACAAACTGAGTTTGAGTCCCAATGTGAACATCAACATTAGGGTGCAAGTGCATCTAGTTGACGAGTCCCAAATAGGACAAAACATGAATCCAGGACTCTGATTTCCAGCCACAATCCAAATCAAGAGATACCTAAATAGTTAGGAGATAGATCCACTAAAATAAAAGACAGGGTTTAACACTAGATTTGATTGACCACGACCACAACTCGGTTATATTAGAACACCAGAAAGCAATCTTAGTTTCACGACATGAATGAATCTAACCCACTTAAATAAATAAGTGTATACATGTTACCTACATAATTTCCGACCATACGCAGGTACAAAAAATAATGAGGAAAAAAATTAGGAACCTAAAGATTTAGTGGAAGGTGTATAGAAGTGGACATTTAGAAACAAATTTCTTTTACAACAGATTTTAAAATATCACACTGATATCAATATACAAGTCATAAACTAAAGGACTTAATGTGTTTTTGAACAAACGTCATATTCATATCCTCCATCTCTTAGATTTTTCTTCAACCCGCTCTTATATCACTGGAAATTGCTAGTTGATGTAGATTTCGATTTATTATGCGTGAAAAGTCATTTACTTTGTTGTCTTTTCTATAATAATACGTTCTTCAATAACTTAACAAGATTACTCAAAAAATTATTAGAATTTATTAATGACATACCGTTCAATAAAATATCCATAACTGAGACGAACGGGAAAGCCAGATTTTCTTATTCGAACAGTTTCCAATAAACCACCATACCGTAACTGATCCATAACAACAGCATCATCAAATACCATTGGTTCTTTTTTCATATTCGGTTTAATGCAACGTACAAAACTTGGTTTGTTCCTAAATATAATTATTCAATTAACAGGAAAGGGAGGAAGAAAGTGGCAAGTAATTTATGAACAAAAAATCAATGAATAGAAATATAAAAGTATCATTAGTTATATCATATTGTGTCGATAAATGGAAGGTATATTTACAATTGATGGTGCACAAAAGCACATATTTGAGGAAAAACTCGTAAAATCTTAAGGAAAGTTGAATGATCTTGATGGATATAAACATTTCGACAACTACTTGGCATATTCCTACTTATTCATTCAGTGACATTTTGTAAACAATCGTAAATTATGTAACAACATTCGAAATCATAGACAGATATTTTTTGCGTTCTTAAGTCAGATGTTTTTCATCATTTCAAAAATTTAAACAAAGTACTGAATAGTACAGTAAGGACAGTGTCTCAATTTAAGTGACAATATAAATCGTTAAGGTTAAACTACGCTTATATTTTTAATTACGCTTACAAAATTGTAAGCGTTAAATATATCCTATATTATACACTTGAATGGAATCAAAAGCATGTTGTTCAAGATAGTTATTTCACAGTTTCTCATCCTATATTCAACATAATAACAACAAATAAGGTAATTAAATCAGTCAATTCTGTGTAGAGAAATTATCTCAAAACAACTTAAGAAAGTAACTGTAAATAATAGCTGGATAATAATATTTAGTTAAAATATATTTACTGTGTAGACAATATTAAGTAGTTTATGCCTACGGTAAGTACAATAATAATGATTATATTTGAATTTATTATCAAATTTTACGCATCAAAACAGTACATACTGAAAACACTGCATCATTCAACTAATTATTCCAAGTAAAGATTATTAATGCCATTTTTCAGTATTTATTGATTTAATTAAGAGATTGGATGGAAAATTTGGTGTCTGTTCTCTCTAATTTATGTTAATTTAGCTTACATTGACTGAAGCCAACATTGCATACATAATGTTATACATTTATTAGAGAATTTCATAACAAAAGGAGTTACTAGTTATTCACCATTGAAATGAAGTTATGATATAAGTTGATGATGAGAAGAAAATATAACCAATTCGCAATATTTTAAAGTATGTGGCAAAATATGAGATAAGTTAATCATACTATCATCGGCACAAAGTGTAACCAATTTACTCAAATACCACAATATACAAAAGTTATTCGATTTGTTCAATTGTTCATATCTTTAGGAAACAGCTTAAATTTAACTGGATCAAATCAACAAATTCTTTGATATGCTTACAACGAATAATTTATTTACATAACCACTTATTTAATCTACACCCTCCTCATATTTATGGAATAAAACAACGCATTTGTTAAACATGATTCTAATGATAATACAAATTTTAAATTGCCTACACAAAGGAAATTTTACCAGGTAACTAAACTCTATACTGATTAGGACATTGAAGGTAGAAAGCGAAATGTACAAGTCGACTGTTATAACTCGATAACTTACCTACATAAGCAGCGAATATCACATTAAAATGGATTCATATTCATGAGTGTTTGCGAGATTGTTGAATCTGTAGTTTTGTATAACTTCTAGACCACAATTGCAAAACAAGAAACACTGGATACTTGATTCATTCTATGATGGGACTCCTCAGTGGAAGGCACCCACATGTCAATAGGAAATGAAAACTAGTAATTTCAGGCTTCAAAACTCGTCCTTAAAGCATATGCCAGCACCCTATAGTGTGAAGAAGTAATTAGCGGAGTCTAACTGTATCATGCGTTCGACAAATATAATCGACGCCAACAGATGCAATCGCACAACATTGTGAAGTGAATTAAACTAAACCATTGGATGCCGAATAGTAGTCCAAGTTCTAAGCACCTACTGCCAAACATGAAGGTCTTGGGTTCGGCTACTGATGGAGACATCGATGTTCACAGCCAAGTCACATACTGGGATGAAATACATGACTAATGTTTCTTCGTTTTTAAGCCATGATAAGAAACATCTAAGATTTTACCGGACATCAGAAATTCAAACTAAATGAACTATAATAAACACAATCTACAAAGACTAGTAACATCACCAAAATTAAGATAGGTGTCGAAGATCTTGAATCTGCAACTTAATGAACAGCCATGTTAATTAATCTTTCTAAAGATTATTTTTTGACTGGATTTGAAATGATTAGAAAATATGATGTGTTAACAAAGCACTATTTACACTAATCAACAGATTTCACAAACGTTTATTTAAGTTATATTAACAAACATAGCTGGCTTTATAACAATTATATTGCTTGAGTCAGTAACTGTCACAAACATAAGTTACACAGTCAAATCCAATACATCGATGAAGTTTGAAGTATCCACTTTCGAATAAAAATTAGATGATAATCTTTTTTAAAGACGTAAGCTGATTTTCTGTACCAAGCAGGAAAAAGTGAAGCATTAGATCTAAAAATGAGAACTTATTGTTCACTTATATTATCGTGAAAATATTTGATGGCTTACATTCTCATTTTCTCCATTAACTGTTGCAATGAGTTATTCATTGTTGTTAAAACTAGTGAAGTTTTTAACTTTGGACCAGCACCGCTTGAACCAGTACGTTGGACCTGGACATTACGAAACATTGTTGCTACTGCAGAATTTGTACTTTTTGTTAATAAAGAAAGTAGTTCACCACGAATTTTCTCACGGTTTTTATCGACAAATCCGTTTACCTACAATAAAAATATTTGTGCATAATTCATACTTAGATTGATTCAATTCATTACTTTAAATTACATATCTCTTTTCTAATTAAGCAATGCTACTGAAATGATTACAACAGGGATGTAAAACTAAATTAAATGTTTTTACTATTGGATATGGAACTAATTATAAAATAAAATTACTAATTGATGAACTGTAATCCAAGGGGAGATTAATATTTAGCACTAACTCTACGTTATTTTGAGTCCTGCTAAATCCATTTACTAGATTTTGTTCTTAACTATTCGGAAGACGTATTCAATCAGCCTAGTAACATGTAGTGAAAAACAAATAGGTGTAGTAGTCTTCGAAAATTAGTTTTTCCTGTCATTATTTACAAAACCTGGAGTATGTAAAAAGTCATTTATACGTAATGAATTATTATATGAATGTGCTTTATATGAGGATTTAAAATAACACAAACTTTATGTAGCATAAAATTAGAATGTTCCAGTTCTATAAATTTTTTAAACTCAAATACATATTGATGTACTTGACTTACAATTACACTTAAAATGTAAAAGCTGTTGATACTATCCAGTTGCCTTAACCAAAGTAGACAGTGATATTTAAGCTTGAGACTTTGTGGCTGAAAAAACTGTAACCACTATAGAGGTGTATCATACAGCTCAAGATAACTGAGTTAAAGTGAATTTAAACGTATGCGGGAAAATGAATTCGTTAAAAAATTGTTTGCCGTCTGTCGTTAACCACTGTCAATCAAAGGATAAAACGTTTAAATAATTAAAATGGTGTGCAAGTTTGCAAGTACCAATATTTACTAAACGGAAACGGGAAAGTAGTTAAATTAAATAGTATTAACATACTATTACAAACTGTTAGAAGCAGTATTTTATAGCGTGTTTTTTTAAAATATAAACAATCTTTGATATCGCCTATGGATTTATACAAGCAACTGGAACATGGGGATTTCTGTACTTTCTTCAAACTTATTTCGAAGTTGATATGATGGAAAATCCCTATCTGAGTCGTATTTAAATGAGTCACAAGTGTCTTTAATCATGTTATGCTAGGAATCGAGCATTAACTTATGATCAAAACGATAGTTTTGTAAACCTGCATTTTTAAGTCTCAGCATGTTTGCTTTAAAAAGTTTCTGATAATATGCATAACATTTAACATGTAAAGTAAAGTGAAATTCTTTTAGATAAAAAGTAATACAGGAAAATGAATAACGAAAGAACTAAGAATAAAGTTATTGCTATCTTACGTTTACTTACATCATAAACGATTTCCCCAGCAAAATGTACAATAGTAAATGAAGTATTTCCTTGTATTTTATTTATTTTGAAATTTGGATGTTTCTGATGATGATATTGACATTGTCGTAGAAACGATTTATCTGTTCCCTAAATTTACAAAAATACAAAATACATTTGTTAGCCGTTAAATCAAAATACATTACACGCATAACATAAAATGACTGCATAACAAGGTATTTATTTAAATTCTATATAGACCGTGGTTCTAAGCAGTAAAAAACCCAATTCGGCTGACCTTGATGCAGTCATATGTTATTCAGCACTGTTATTAGAAGCAGGACAGTTCAAAAATTAAGACTAGTATTGTAGAGCTTTCATTGAAAAATTTAAGAAAGTATACTAAATTTACGGTTCCTGGTATTTCCTATACAATTTTAACAGATAAGTTGAAATTAGTTTGCAGAAACAAAATACAACATTCAAATAAGTAAATTCATTTTTAAATAAAACCGAAAGTATTCAAACATGCTTTAATATGCAATCATGATTTCTACTACAATTCTTAACAGACCTTGTATGCTAAATATTTAATCCATTTCGAGAAAAAAGTTGCCTTTTATTTGTACTTTTATCGAACGAAACAATCACCTAAAATCATATGTAAATGTTTTGTTTTTAATTTTAAATAAATATATTTCTGAGTCATTTATTACCATAACCTAAATCTTAAGTTGGAAACAATACATACATTAAATAAACTCCAAGCCTCGTCAGTTTAATAACTGGACGCTTAGACGTCAGCAACTAGTTATCACTTGAATAACTATGAAAAATCTGAGAATAAATGTTTTCTTCTTGTTTACAGTTCTAATGCTCTTTAAGTTTTAATGATTCCTCAACCGACGCATTTTGTTTTCAAAATTGTCAGTTACATAAAACCTGTTTTGGATTAACAGAATATACTCAATCAATAACTTTGTACATATAATCCTTTTTGAAATCAATCTAGCCCAACCTTGTCAAATTCTCAATATATTTCAGGCTATTAATAGTGGAATCAGAAATAAATTTTTTTTCTTTTAGACTACTTCCTTGTTCTACATTTTTTACTTTTCCTTAAGATCCATGGAATAACAAGGTTTACGCAGAGTCCTCCTAAAAAAAGCTTGACAGTGATAAGTTGATAATACCTATAACATCAAAAAAATATTAGTTAGTGAAATTTACTGTTTCTTAAAATGTTTCCTAAGTTCAATTAATTTTAAAAGGTTCATGATTATTATTTACTTCTTATGCATTTAAATGGATGACGGAAAATTTGAAATACATTTGGTAGATAACCAATTTACAATCCAAATATCTCTAAAGAGGGAGGTCTGGTAATCGCAGGTAGGCTGAAATGTATATAAGCTAAAGTCTGGGACCATGACATAATCTCATCTAACTAGCCTCAATCACTAATCGTTCCAGTTTATAAGAAAGGACAGAAATCCTCTTGTGACAACAACAGAGGCATCAGTTTGACTAATATGGAGCCTAAAGTGCCATATACCGTAATAATCCGACAAACTCAGAAAAACTAGGCTGTTTTCAGACCTGGCCAAATAAGCATCGGCAAGATATTTACTCGCCGTCATATCCTAGAACATAGACATAGTCACCATAGTCCGACAATAGTAGTATTTCTAGACTTCAAAAACTCTTTTGACTCCGTAGATCATGAGGTGCTGTGTCACAGGTTGCCACTAAAGGGAATACATCAAAAGTACATAATCCTTAAGAAAGCTCTCTACTCCAACACGACTGGGAGTTGCAGTTTATGGTGAACTGTCACCAAAATTATCAACTTCAAGTGGTGTTCATCAAGGTTTCCCTTTATACTGCATTTTGTTTGTTTCTGTCATAGATGTTCCCCCAGAGATCTCGCCTTTCTCACCTAACTTCTCAGGGATCGATCTCCTCCCAAGTACGTCACTTATCGACTTATAGTTTGTAGATGATATAGTCTTATTCTATTCAGTGAAGACAATACGCAGTCTCCTGAAACACCATGAGCGACATTGCAAGTATATTTGGGATGAGTTACTCTATCTCTAAATGCAAAATTTTACTTACGGATTGGTCTGTATCATCGCCCAGATTGGTTATACTGAGAAAAGTAGTTGAGTGCTTTGACTATTTATATCTGAAGTCTCATCAACTCGGATTCAGAAAGCTCGCTTGACTTTTGTCAACCTGCGTCGCTTGTGGCTAAGGTGAGATATCTGTCACTTAACGAAAGGCTGCGTGCCCTGAGCAACCGTCTGCGTGTCTCAAGTTATGGATGAGAAACAGGCTCTGAAAATATATGGCCTGTATAAGCTACGAGTCTCCGATTATACACATTTTCGAAGTATCACTGTATATCATGGAATAACCGAATAAGTAATATTGAGATCAGATAACGAGAACTAAGAAAATATGGCAAATTAATCGAAGAGGTCATAAACCTTCATCAACTGAGATGGTTGGGACATGTGTTACGTATGCCCGACCACCGCGCGGTGTTGACTAGGGTAGAGGCAGCAAAACCCAAATATGGTATCAGTCGATGGAGTCTTTGACTGTTGGTCTAAGCCATGTTAGTAAATGAAGACTACTTTGTCCGAGTCAGCATGATAATCACGATGAGTGACTGAAGACGCTAGATGGTATGGCTCAGAGTCGGTTACAGTGGCGTAAATGTATTTATCTTCATCTAGATTTTCATTATAGTTTTGTATATAAGTTTTCTTCATCCCTACCTGTTGAATTATATTGTCGTATTAATCTTGAAAATGTGATCTTAGTGTGTTAATGTGGTATGGAAACTTCCATATATGCACTTGTGTCAAATTCTATGTTGTTCATGACTAATTGAATCTAAACGCATATACAAAATCCCAGGATCAATGGTCCTGTTATTTATTTTCATCATCTAGCTTTGACGAAAAATTTTATATATAGTGTAAAATAGTCTATCATTAAATTATCCTATCTATGACACAATTGAATGTAATGATACGTTCCTAGATAGCAATCGATATCATACTGTTTAGGCATCAAAATTTACTTTGTAAATAATTATCAAGCTACTCAACAGGATTCCGGTTGTTATTAAGCGAAACTGGATAGATAGATTTGTAAGTAAAAGTACTCAAATATCAATCTCATTATCATGTTCCGTTAAACCCCCTTTAAATCGAGTAGGCTGGTACTGCTGAGATTTGTCACTCAAAAGGAATGTTGAACCTGCATATATGTGCATCCGTTCAAGTTACCAAACTACATTAGCACAGCAAAATGGATACTCAAATAGTATTAGTAGTATCAATGACAGTAAAGAAACTAAACACATATTTTAGTAGAAACACAAGTTCATAAAGCCTACTTCTGTAAAGTTTTACAAACATAAACCACTCAAAATGGTGCTAATTTTTAAGCAACCGCTTAAGTAAATTTGTATAAAAGTGACTAATAGAAATAAAACTACACCATTACAGAATTTGTTGGTGAATAATTTATACTGTCGCTGCTGTCAACATGCATTCTAGGCGTCAAAAACTGATCATGTTCCGTTTGGAAAAACTTTTAAATCTTCCTACATTTAATGATAACATATTTTGAGATAAATAAATTGTCAATATCAAAATTATTTGTTTCTAGTTTTACACATAATTTATGACATTCAGTAGTAGTGTATCTTCTCGCCAAATTTTAATCTAGTAATAAACATTTTAATTCAGTTTTGCTGGTTAATTTAAATGTCATACATCAGTTTTTATTCAATCAGCCATCATGAAGAATAAAAATTGCGAAACGAAAACTGTAATTTGGATTGCACAAATTTAGGACTTACTGTTATAAGACTAGCTTCATCATTACATAAATGCATTATTCCATTTGGTTTACCAGCTATTAAATCAATAATTGGTTGATTATCCGGGAATTGAACATACTGCCAACTAATATTTTCTGCACGATATTCTTCTTGTTCCAATTCAAATATGTAATGATTGAAAAATTGTTGTAAATTTTCATTTGTGTAATTGATACAAAACTGTTCCAGTGAATTAGTTGGAAGATTCTAAAAAATGAAATAATAATGATGACGTCTAAATAGAATGCTTAAAATCTAAACTGATTTCCAATCAAATTCTGTAAAATAGGATATAAAAATACATTCAATGTTATCATTATGAAACAACTGCAATGTTATATTACCCTGTAATCAACTTGTTCTTTCCTCTAAACGATGTTAAAGTATTATCTAGGAATCTTAATGTGAATTAATGCAAAATAATTGATTCGAAAATGTATGCTTTGATTGTTTATTAAATAATATATATTGAAGATTGTATTTCAGTGGCTTACTGGTCAAACTACTAAGCATTCAACGAGTAAATCATTTGTTCCACCTTTCGTTTTATCTTACATGAATACTAAATCAAATGTAAAAACATGTGATTTAAAGTTGGATATATAAACTAGAAACACATTATTAAGTCCCATCTACTTTAGTTTCAAAAAATAAGGCAACGATTTGAAAATCCACAATGTTAATTTATTTTGTCCTCGATATATTTAGTAGCTTAACAATTTCTTAGAATTCTAGTTAAACTTGATGAAAAGCTTGTAAAATCAAATATCTAACGAATGCCACTTCAGTAATTATTCAAAAGATTTTCAAAAAATACTATTTTTAACAGAATTACATTTCTAGAATTCTACCATTATTATTTATTGGTGAATATATAAGTGAGATTTTTACAAAAACTTGATGATTAAGCTGTTACATTATTGGCGACTACATTTTAAAATGGTAAACAACTAATGTATGACTGCATACGTATATGTAAAGTATAACTAATTATTTTACGATTTACACTAATGAAATGCATATTTTGATGATAGTTAATTTCGGTAGGTAAAAACAAAATTAAGTTCTAAATCACACTTTTTTTCTATGCATTTACAACTTCAAGTGTAATTCATGAACAAAATCTTGCAATTTCACTTTTATGAGATAAATTAGGGATTCCGATAGAAAAATCTCTAATGTATATTGATATATTATACTTTGTAAAATGATAATTTAAAGCTTATATAATAACTTTTGCTGACAATGGATCGCAGAAAACGATATACAATCTAATCGCATGAATACTATGTAAAAAAATAAGCACTGATTTTGCTAACTGTAATCCTATTTAATTGAATAAAACTAATTAAACTTGACTAAAACTACTGGTTCCAGAGAAATATCAATAATTAAATCAATATGAAAAATAATCACTAGCTTGCATACTCGTCATTAAACTACACTACATGCTCACAATAAAAAATAATCATTTGTCACAATACATTTTACTAGTAAATTAATGTAGTCTAATTAAGATAAGCTTGTATTTTACCGTTGATTTGTAATGGACTGAAACTGATCAGTCTCTGTTGCCATATGTGTATCCTGAGCGGATTGCCTTGATAAAGAGATAGTACACAAGTAATATTCAAGTTGGATTGTGACGGGCTAGCGGAATCCAGGGCTGTCTGGATACAGTAGCCTAGTGGTGAATGCGGTGGGGTTTGGCACGAGGCGGACTGGGTTCGAATCCCAGTGTGAACAACAACATTAGAATGCAGGTACATGCAGCCGATGAGTCCCAAATAGGACGAAACGCACATCCTAAACTCCGATTGCCAGTCACAATTCAACTTAAAAATATAGTCTAGTTATTTGGTACCATTATATTGTTTTTACTTATTTAACAATGGTATTTTATATTAGCCAGAAAACTCCTACTTGAAATTTTCTCCTATTTTATAACTCAACGAAAGTGAGTATCCAGCGTCCCTCTTAAGTTCCCTATTTTAAATTCACAATTGTCATAATAAGTCATATTAAAAAAATCCGCTATAAATGAAGCAATATACGAAAAGAATCCCTTAGTATTTTCTGTAAGTTGGGAAAACTAAAGTAAGCCAACGAAGAAAATTAACACATAATTATCATGGTTACAGATAACAAACTTGAAATTTTGTTCTTACGATTATATTGGACAATGGGCTTTTCCTTCATTTTCAACTTAAGAATTCTGACAAACCTTTTACCCTCTAGTGATAGCAATAGTGTACTACATATTCAGTATCAATTGTTTAGGTAAATATCTGTGAAATATCTTAATTCTTGACTACACAAAATAGATCAAAACAGTTCAAAGTGATTGTTCCGGTAACAGAATCTAACTAATTGAAACTTAACTAAACGTTGCTTTAACTGTTAGTTTAAATAAGTGATGTTTAAATTCAAGAGGAAATATCTTATTCAGTAGACTCTATAAATTATTGTGTCAAATTAGAATGCTAAATCGTGTACAAAATAAAAATTCCAGCGATTCCCCAGTGGATTGCATTGTAATCTTTTATTTTTACAGCCTTCAAACCAACCCCAAGATTTACTAAATGAAAATGGCACACACTTTACCCAATGGTAACACTACTAGAAAAACGCTAATAACGTATGTAAGACAGTACGAATAGCAATTAATTAAGCAAACATGAAGCAACAAATCATTAGTTCAATTACCTCGAAACCATAAATATCCAATAAAGCTATTGCACGTAATGATGATTTTGTATCTGAATCCATATAATCCGGTGGTGCATTTTTCATATTGATATTTCTTACTAATCTTTCAAAAAATTCTTCATATAAACTTTTCGCAATAGAATCACGATTTACAATTGCACCAGCAACATTAACAGGACTCCAAAGGCTGTCAATAGAAGTTTCCTTAACACAAAAGTTTGGATAAATAAGCTTATGTTTAAATTATAAGTTTTGAGTAAGTGATAAAAATACAAGAAAACACTGTAGTGACTCCAAAGAGACTTTCGAAATGTTCACCCTCACATAAATCGATTTAATGCTATACTATAAAACGGTTTAAATAGCCAACTTCTATGGAAATCAGATCGAATATATATAATGTCGATCTTTTTGACAATTAAATTAATATGGCAACTAAAAAGTGACTATTTCATATCAGACAGTATTGAACAGTCATTTTAGTTAATTTCATGGCACTTCAACTTAATGCACTATAAATTTCCCTAGTATTACGAACTACTTTCCTCTTAGAGGATACAGTTGGTTGAAATACTAGTAATTTAACTTGACATTACCTACACACCAAACGTTTTACATTCATTTTAACAAGTGAGTGCAAACAGAAGACAGTGAAAGCAATTAACCTGATGTTTCGTTTGGCACAGACTTATTTGTAAAAGAACTAACAAATAGTTCATGTGGTCATTTATTTCCATGTTTGCACATCAGAGAACACTACACACAAATTGAGGCTAAGAAAACAGCATGCTTCTGACAGGATAATCGCCCATCACTTAACAGTGGATATGGCGTTGGAAAATCATTCAAGATTATCGATAAATGAATGAATTCGAATTTGTAACGTTTTGCTGAGGTATTTACTACAAAAAAGTAATTTAACTAAATTTATCCATCTCAAAGATTATAACTTTGGCTCCTTCAATTTCATTTGTAATATAGAATTGTTTTATTAACGTACTTTTGACTGCAATTTTCATATTTTTTGCTTCTCATTGGAACTTTCCGTAGTCAATAAATCTCTTTTCATTTAATATTACAAAATGCACAATATTTATCTACTACTTTTATAATAGATTCTTGACCTGTTTCTAAATTTTGGCCTAAATACTCTTTAAATAGCCTACAGATAAATAACTCTACGAACATCTGTTAGCTCTTCCACAGTTACATTTATACATTTTTAATGTACATCTGCATGATAAATTTAACCTTAATCAAGACTAATGTGAAGTGCATATACTTACTTAATGTTAAGTGATGCATACATTATTGTTTCTAGGTTTAAAGTGGGTGAAGACTCCACTTAATAGATGAAATGATAGTATTCTACTAAGATTGTTGTTCATGTTATACCGAGATTTATAAAAAAAGTTTTATTAAATCAGTTACTTCATAATAATTGTTATAAACGTTTAGTGTGAATTCATCATTGAATGAATTTATAGAGTTTATAATTAATTACAGATGTTGAGTTCTTTCGAAAGCTTTAGCAATAAAAATCTAACCAAACCCACTTTAATATCACTAGGATACATAAATGCATAATGTATATTAGTCGACAGCTAAGTATAAAATGTACAAAGTATTAGTGATGCAAACAAACCTACTGTTAGTCTATCAATCAATCCTAACGTATATTGACAAGTGGTCGGATGATAATTTATAGGGTAAAGATACATACTTCAGACAAATTTCGTAAACATTAAGAATATATTTTTTGTATTATCACTGCACAAATTAATTACTAAATGGTAAACGGCATCACATTTGAGAAGTTCTTTAGTGTTAGGGGAATTCCGTAGATTATGTTATAATATGGTCTCTAGTCTAAGTAATATGATATTGTGTCTATTATTTTGGTATTACGTTGCTGAAGGTGATCATTAGGAAATCCGGAACATCGGTTTCGTTCTAGATAGAGCTCATCTATAAGATCCACTTGCAGTCTTGAGAGAACCGTTCTTCACTATGATATTTGGATCTGGATCACGTTGTTCCATAGTTTAAGACCTCACGAATAGCATACACAAAATTGAGAAATGTACGTTGATAAACCTGTCAGTAATAATCAAATCACAGTGCATACAATGTTGGGGCACACTGTAACTAAACAGATGAAATTTGGTTGGCATCAAGGATGAGAAAACATGATTGTACATCAGTAAAAATAACACAACCGGATTAGAGAATTTTCTCAGCCTGAAAAGTTCATTTGTATGCTACAGAGAGATGAGCTTTCTAAGCCACCAAAGAGCAACAATCACCATAAGATTGAAAGTACACCTTGCTGATAAATGTTAACTATAAAGAAACTTAAATCCATCCACCTAACATCTAACTATACGGAAGATTGAATAAAGACTAAAATCGCCAGAATAGCTTTCCCTTAAGTTGATCAAAAGTTGAATTTAAGGAAAATCTTTGCGATTTGTTATGAAACTACGTCGACAAAAAATCACTTTGTGTACGAAGATAACTGATCACAACGATAGCAAAAAATATCCATTTCAAAGTCAATTACATACATGTTAACAAAACTGAGTAATTTTACAGAAGCTAGTGCAGGAAGACAAATAAAATAGCTGCAGAAATAAAGAGATACTACTTGACAATACTCGGAATCAGCGAAACCCATTGGACTCAAACTAGACAGAAAACATTGGCTTCGGAAGAGATGCTACTATACTCCGGCCACGAAGAGAAAAATGCTCCTCACACCCAAGGAGTTGCTCTGATGCTGTCCAAGGAGGCACGTAATGCACTTGTGGGATGGGAACCACATGGATCCAGGATCATCAAAGCATCTTTCAAAACAATGAAGAAAGGGATTACAATCAATATTATCCAATGCTATGCACCAACCAACGACCGCAACGACGAAGACAAAGATCAGTTTTATGATAGACTGCAATCAATTATAGCAAGGTGCCGAGGAAAGGATCTGACAATCCTGATGAGGGACCTAAACGCTAAAGTCGGAATGGATAACATTGGATATGAAGAAATCATGGGACGACAGGGACTGTGAGACAGAAATGACAATGGTGAAAGATTTACAAACCTATGTGCCTTCAACAAATTGGTTATAGGTGGTACAATATTCGCCCACAAACGCATACACAAGGCTACATGGGTCTCACCGGATCATACTACAGAGAATTAAATCGATCATATATGTATCAATAAAAAATTTAGAAGATCAATGGAAGATGTAAGGACCAGGAGAGGAGTTGACATAGCTTCAGACCACCACCTGGTGGTTTCTAAAATGAAACTGAAGCTAAAGAAGTAGTGGACAACTGGAGTGGCAGCAGTACAACGGTTCGATACAGCTTTTCTCCGAGACACTGACAAACTCAAGGAATTCAAAATAGCTCTCAACAACAGGTTCCAAGCCTTACAAGATCTACCGAAAGAAGAAGAAACCACTATGGGGGATAACTGGGAAGGAATCAAAGAAGCACTAACGTCAACGTGTCAGGAGGTTCTAGACCGCAAGAAGCACCATTATAAGGAATGGATCTCCACTGAAACATTGAGCAAAATTCAACAAAGAAGGAACAAGAGGACAGAAATCAACGATAGCCGAACGAGAGCAGAGAAAATAAAGGCACAAACTGAATACACAGAAGCAAATAAGCAAGTAAAGAAGAGCATTAGAGCCAACAAACGGAAATACATCGAAGGCCTTGCAATGACAGCGGAGAAGGCTGCAAGAGAAGGAAATATCAAACAGCTATACGACACAACGAAGAAACTGGCAGATAAACATGGTAAACCAGAGCCATCGGTCAAGAACAAAGAAGGCAAGACACTCACTGAGATTCAAGAACAGAAAAATAGGTGGGTAGAACACCTTGAGGAACTCCTAAATAGGCCAGCTCCACTGAACCCACCAGACATCGAAGCAGCACCTACAGATCTCCCGATAGATGTCACTCCACCAACGATGGAAGAAATCAAGATGGCCATCAGACAAATCAAAAGTGAGAAGGCGGTGGGACCTGACAAT